>CM035433.1:6066492-6196492 GCA_020310875.1 Ceratopteris richardii | reverse complement strand
TCATAAGAGGACTTCCCAGCAATCAACATATCATCAACATAAAGTATCAAGCATATCAAACTTCCATTTGAGCATCTCTTTGAGTAGAGACAATGATCCTCATTGCTTTGAGAATAGCCTTGAGACTTCATAAAAGCATCAAACTTTTGGTACCATTGTCTAGGGCTTGCTTAAATCCATATAAGCTCTTCTTCATCTTACAAAACTAGAATTTCTTTGCCAAGAACTACATAACCCTCTGTTTGTTCCATATAGATCTCATTCCTAAGATCTCCATGTAAGAAATTAGTTTTCACATCCATTTGGACTAGCTCTAAGTCCTCCATTGCAACGAATCCAAGAAACATTCGAAGGGTAGTCATCTTGACCACTGGAGAGAAGATTTCCTCAAAATCAACACCATGTTGTTGCTTAAAACCCTTTGCAACAAGTCATGCTTTATACTTTGGAGAAGCACTATTTGATGTTAATTTCAACTTATATACCCATTTACATGGTGAAGCTTTCTTGCCCTTTGACAAAGGTACTAAATACCAAGTACCATTCTTGAATAGAATCCAACTCACTCTTCATGGCATTCTCCCACTTGACATGATCCTTTGTCTGCATGGCCTCTTTGTAGCAAGAAGGTTCACCAGCATTTGTTAGCATAAAAAAATCCAAACTTGGAACATATCTATTAGGTGGATATGAGACAAGTGTAGAGGGTCTCAATGGTTGTTGAATAGAGGAACATTTGTAGACTGATCTGATCATACATTCTCTTGAACATCCCTATGTGCAGCATTTTTATGCATGCTAACTAGAGGGCTGGTATCCTCAAACACCACTCTTCTCACTTCAACCTCCTTAATGGGTTGTTTATGCATCTTAGACTCATTGAAAATGACATCACTACTTTTGATCACTGATCATGTTTCAAGATCCCATAAGCGAAATCCAAATTGTTCTTCTTGACCATATCCAAGAAAAATGCATTTCTTTGACTTATGGTCCAACTTTTATCTAAGATTATTGGGTATATGAACACATGCTTCACACCCAAAAACTGGAAGATGATCATAATTTGATGGCTTCCTTGTCCATAACTCTTGAGCCACTTTCAGACCTTTGGTAGTACTAGGTGAAAGGTTAATCACGTGAACTGCAGTCAATACTACTTCTTCCCAAAAGCCTTGTGAAAGGTTTGCATGATGTAGCATAGAAATTACTCTATCCTGAATAGTTATATTCATCCTTTCAGCTATGCCATTCTGTAGTGAGGCATAAGGAAATGTAATCTCTCTACAAATTCCTCTAGATTGGTAGAAAAGACTGGATTCATGTGAGGTATACTCACCCCCATTATCTGAACATAAAGCTTTGAGCTTAGTTCCTTTTTCAGTCTCAACTAAAGCAAGCCATTTTTTGAAGGTAGAGAATACCTCGTCCTTTGATTTGATAGGATATAGCCAAACTTTTCTAGTAGCATCCTCTATGAAAGTAACAAAGTAAAGAGAACCACCTAATGACCTTGTGGGCATAGGACCACACACATCTATATTGTTTGGGTGTTATTGTTCAATTATAGGTTCGGGAACAGGGATTCACAAATACACACTATTCATGAACATGTGTTTTTGTTCCTTACAATATGACCAAAATAACTTTATACAATAGCACTTCATCACACCGGCAAAATATGAACATAATAGTATTACGGCAATAGAAAGTAGAGTCTTTGATTACTCAAAACACATAGAACTGGATTACATCATCTTCAGATAGATAATTTTTGAAATAGTATGGTACAGATTTCATCAACTCAGGTACTCTACGTATCTTCATTCTTCATACTCGTCACTTTCAAAATGCATATTGTATTAAACATCACTGAACTTCTTCGTAATCGATACACACCATTCCGTAATTTTAGATACAATAAAAATCACCAAACCTAGAGTTTTGAAAACTCTTTAGATCTCCATAAAATCCCCTTCTTCCTATTACATCAGAAATACATTTTACAATAGAAGTGGTTGCCCACACCGACTTCTAACACTGGCATGCACGATGGATCCAAACCCACAGATTACAAGGAGAAAATTTTACAATTCATCATCTTGATTCTGCATTTCGAGGAACATAATCCTCTCTATATTGTAGCATTCCATATCTTCATACTTCATACTCATCACTTTCAAAATGGGTATTGTATTAAACATCACTGAACTTCTTCGTAATCGATACACACCATTCCATAATTTTAGATACAATAAAAATCACCAAACCTAGAGTTTTGAAAACTCTTTAGATCTCCATAAAATCCCCTTCTTCCTATTACATTAGAAATACATTTTACAATAGAAGTGGTCGCCCACACCGACTTCTAACACTGGCATGCACGATGGATCCAAACCCACATATTACAAGGAGAAAATTTTACAATTCATCATCTTGATTCTGCATTTCGAGGAACATAATCCTCTCTATATTGTAGCATAAATCCAATATTGAACATCTCTCTAAGATTTTCCTCTGCGAGTTGGATTTCCACCTCAAAAAACTCTTTTGGATCCAAGAGTTGTTGGCTATAACTTCTACAACTAATTACAGAGGCTTCTAATTCTAGTATCTGCTTTTAAAATCCATCTAATAAATTATCGAAAGCTATAGTAACATCAGATAACTTAGTTATATAGTATGCCATTGATTTCATCGCTTCCTTTAACTTTGTTTTATAGGTCACTTTGTTGCATCCCTTCTCAACTACTCCACCTCTGCTTCTTTATCCGCCAAAACATTTGCATCATTACAATGTTGCTTCCACTGATTGACTTGCTTCTCCAGCTCTGGGATCCCAAAACCTATGTCGATACTATATCTAAGTTTTCCTAAATAGTATGGAGCTTTCCTTCAAGTGCCATGAACTCCGAGTTCTGTACTGCCAGTCTTTCCTCCACTTTCGCAGTCAAAATACTTTGGCGTAGCTTAGCATTTCCTTATTTCACCTTTAACTTTTGCACCTTTAACTTTTGCATTTCCTTATTTGTCTTCTGTAACTTAACCGCCAACTTCTTATTGCTCTTCTTCAATTTCTGCTATGCCTTCTACGTCTGACCCACTTCCACTTGAAGTCTGGCTATAATTTTTTATTTTTCTTCAATAGCTACCATCAATGTATTATTCTCTATTACTACTTCATTTAATTCATCAAGTATTTCTTTGTGAACCACACTTTCCCTAGTAGTAGTTTCTGTCCTGGTAGCCTCTACCTCATTCCAAAGTCAATCGAGCTCTTCAGACAGATTTGCTCTCTCTATCAACCACTTATCTTTTTCTGTAATCATAGTATTATATTTATTTTGAAATTCTTCTAACTTGAATGCACTCCACGAAATCCCTCTGGCCACCAAGTAGTTCTGGTTGAAGTGTTTCATTATTATACATCTAGGGATATATGTAGTCATTGCACCATACTACAGGTAACTTTACTTTCCCTTCTTCATTCTTCCATCTATTTGTAAGTCCGCAAGATGAAAATGTATATAAGACCGGAATTTTGTAGGATGATCCTCCCAAACGATCTCCTTGTTCCTGTTGTTGTTTTCTACGTCGTTCTTCCTCGACAACCCTTTTTTTCCTTTCTTCCTCTTCACTTCTTTGGGTTTCTTCTTCCTCTTGCTATCATTGCCTTTCTTCTTCCAATTGTTCTTGTGCTCCCTCTTCCTCTCTTGCCTTCCTCTCGACTTCTTCCTTGGCCTTCCTCTTAGCTTCTTCCTTGGCCTTCCTCTCAGCTTCCATCGTTGATTTTCTTCCACTTGTCAGTGTCGCAACTCCTCATCTTCATCTCTCTCCGTTTTCGTGTGGTCATGAGAAGTGTCACCCACTGATTTGCAGAAAGGCTTTCACCAAGCATACTATGTATTCTCGAGGTAAGTATGTCGGGGTCTCCATAAAAAGCATAGTGAAAACTACTACCACCTTGGAATCTAACACCACGTTCACTACTCTGCCGGTACGTCTGAAGAGTCATCGTACTTGTTTCTTTAATTTTCGAAAAATGATTTCAACCCAATTTACTTGTGTTTTAGCAGATTCTTTTACCACCGCAAAGAGTTGTTGAGATACTCCATAGTGTTTTGCTTACAGGTTGATGATCATGGTCATCAGTAGTAAGTTGAGCTTTAGAGGATTGTCGTCGAGGAGCTATGCAAATCGGTATTCACCGAAACATGGCTTATGGAGTAATCCACAGATTTTTGCTGCTTCTACTAGCTCAGTGTTGGTTGTGTTAGACGGCCGCCGGACAAGGACAATTGTACTTAGACAGAGGGCTTTAATGCGCGGTAAAGAAAGATTCGCGCAAACCTTGTAAACAGATTTCTATTTAAAGCAATGAAAGGAAAGTGGTAGAGAGCCGCAGTTTTGGGAAGAGCCCCCCGCTTTTGTTGGGAATTGTAGTGTGTTGTTGGTTAAGTCTCGAGCCGTGGTGTTTGGGAATTACAAGTGTAGTATTGTATGTGTATGTGTTCTGTTCCGTCTGTTCCACTAAGTCCGTTTTGGGAAGTTGTGAGCATACTGTTTGAGACTGTGTGTGCTGTGTCCATGAGAAGATTGAGCTCTGTTCTGTTCTGTTTGCATCTATCTGTTCTACTATCCTCCCTGTCGTGCAGAGTTACTATTCGGTAGTCTTGTGCTGTGAATCTGTTTGGTGATAGTTATATGCGATTCTGGATTTCTTCACGGAATAAGTGTTGTTTATCAGCCTTCTAGTGAACAAGGGACTGTGTAAGGCCGAAGCGAACTAATTGCGTGTTAGCATTTTTCTGTTAAGTGACCAGGTTCGATACAATAGTCTGCGTTCACTGTGGATTCCGATCCCAGGAAGGACTCGTATCGGTAAGGGTCTGTACGCGAATGAAAGCATTGATAAGTTTGTGACGAATCGACTGTTGGTAGGAACTTGTTGCTTGAGTTTGGTATACGATAAGTTTGCGTAACCTCGAGTATAGCTGTCTGTTGTGTTACTGTTCGGTATACCTATCTGTCATGAGGAAGTAGCATATTGAGTAGTATTCGGTTAATGAAGTTGAGTATTCTACTAGTTATAAGTCGAAACAGGACTACTGCTCTGTTACTATAGCAGGTCCAATCCAGGAGTTCTAAGTCCCCGCACGCCGAACAGTGATCAGTAGTCAGAGTCAAGTACTGAGCTAAGACGCGATAGAGCATTTATAATTGTGTGAGAAGTTGGGAAAATAGTACAGGGCCTCTGTCTAACAGACCCCTACCACTCCCAAGAACCCACGGGGCTAAGAGAACGATCGCGGTTAGAAGATTTGGAACCAATTGAATGTGAAGCATTTGAATAGGAAGTAAAGTAACGACTAAACCATAATTAGTTTAACACTGGCGCCGTCTGTGGGAAAGTGGCAACTGTTTACCAGTCTCTGCGGTAAAGTAGCATTTGATTACGAGTTACTTGTGAGAAAGTGGCATTAGAGTGCTAGCGGTTTGTAAGAAGCAAACATCCAGTAACATTTGATTTACTGACAGTAGCAACAGACCCAGATTGTTGCAAACTGCTCAATTAAGTGATTCAAAAAATGAGTTCCCCTATTGGAGACTAATTCCGAGGTAGGCCATAACGCACAAAAATTTCATTCTGCAATTTCCTTGCTACTATTCGTGCAGTAGCTTGTTTGGTTGCCCATGCTTCGGGCCATCACATGCAATAATCCATACAGGTCAAAATATACAAGGCTCCTGTGCAAGCTGTTCTCGGTTTGATCGGACCTATAAAGTCCAAACCCCAGTTCTGGAAAGGTTCCAATGGAAGAATTGGTTGCCACAGAAAATGTTGATTGTCGCGAGGTTCACCAGTGCATTGACATGGATCACAATTTCGCACTACATGTTGAACATCTGCATACATAGTAGGTCACCATAATCTAGACTACTAAATTTTTCGGACCGTAATAAGATGGCTAAAGTGCCCACTGGCTTCACCTGCATGAGCTTCCGAAATAACTACCGGCACCTCATGTGGAGGCACGCAGTGCAACCAAATTCCGGTCAAATCCTTATGGTACAGCTGTCCCATAATAACTGTAAACCTACGACTGCGAAGTCCCAGTTTCTTCCATGTTGCTGCTCGTACATAACATGGAGCAATGCTATTTTCTAGAAAACTTAACATTTCCTCATAGCAAGTAGGGTAGGTTTGAGGAGGATTCTCAACTTCGGCCACCGAAAAGACCTCTACATCCGAAAGAGTGTTGTCGACACCTTTGGGGGGGTTCTCCATGGTCAATGTGCAAAAAGAAATTTGCTATAACATGACTAGTGCCTGGGCAATGAACAATGTCGTATTCAAATTCTTGTAACAAAAAGGACCCACCTGGCAAGATAGCCCACTAAGTTTTGTTATTTCACCAAATACAATAGAGCACTGTGATCTACATGGAAAGTGAATGCTTGGCCCAACAAATAATGGTGAAACTTCTTTATTGAATAAATGAGACCTAAGCATTCCCATTCTGTAGTCGAGTAGTTCTGTTCTGCTGCTATCAATCGTCAACTAGCATAATAAACAGGGCGGAACTAGCTGCAGTCTTCCTTCTGCATAAGGACACTTCCAATAGCTTTGTCTAAATCATCCACAAACACATGAAATGGCTATTTCCAATCCAAGGCTTTCAAAATAGGTGTTGTAGCTAACATTTTCCATAGGTGCTCAAAGGCAGCCTAGGCCTCATCCGTCCAGACAAATTCCACCAAACAAACATGTGCTAGCTTGTTCAATGGAATAGCAATGTGTGCTAGCCCTCATAAATGTCAGCCATGCCACCACACCTGCCCAAGAAATTGTAAAACCTCCTTCAGATTGTGGGGTGTAAGGGTCTCCAATATCACTTTAACTTTATCTAGGTCCACTGCAATAGCTTTTTCAGAAATAGCATGGCCCAACAACTTTCCACGTTTGACCACCAAAGTAGATTTATTCTGATTCAAACAAAGGTGTACCTGTCTACAAGAATCGAAGCAGGTACATAAATGTTCGAGATGTGTGACCATTACGCCAGACTGAGAAGTCATCTAGAAAAATGTGCATAAATGATGTAAGGAAGGGAGCAAATATTTGATGCATTTTGCAACCCAAACCACATAACTGTGAAGGCAAATACTCCCTAGTTCGTAATAAATGTTGTTTTTGGTATGTCTGCTTCCACCATCCGAACTTGGTTATATCAACTGAATCCATAGAGAAATGAATACATTTCCCGACCTGCAACCTCATCAAGCATACTATCCAAGAACGGCAAAGGAAAAGGATCTGCTATAGTAGCCGCATTTAATTTCCTATAATTGACGCAGATCCGTAATTGCTTGTTTTTCTTTGAAACAATAACTATAGGCGAGACCCATTCCAGATTCTCAATCGATACAATATATCCCACTTAAATTAGTCTATCCAGCTCATGTTTCACCTTCTCTGCAAAGTTAGGGTTCATTCTGTACCGTTGCTTCATAACTAGAGTAGCATCTGACTTAAGCAAAATGCGATGATGATATAACTTTGGATTAAGGCCTTTCATGTCCACATATATCCAAGCAAAGACATCTTTGTATTTTTGCAATAAAGCTATCAGTGCCATCCAGAATTCTAGAGCAATCTTCTAATGTATTTGGACCGGCTTTGGTTCTTCTGTAGTGCCAAGGTTTACCACTTCCAAAGAATCTTCTCTACTTGTATCCTCCCACTCTCCATGGGTCCTTTAATTATTGGGTTGACACTATCTTCATCCTTTAGTTCCAAAGGTTCTGTGTAGACTGCATCCACCATACTGTCACAGCTTGGGCTAATGGCTAAATTCACATCAACCACCCTGAAAGAGAGCAAATCTCTATTTGCTTCTAAAAACTATTGTTCTTCGTTGTCCTCGAGCCCGTCCAACATATGCGGAGGCTCTGCTAATACTAGTTTATGTTCAGGAAGACAATGTTGCTCTTCCTCTAATGGAACAAAAAATTTTGCATGTCCTCTTTTGAATGTAATTGTCTTTTCATACCAGTTCTATCGGACTTTAGCATTTCATAACCAAGGCCGGCCCAACAACAAGTTATAATCCAAATTTTGCCCCTTCAGTTCTAGCACAAAAAATGTAATGTTGAATAAGACTTGAGAAATATGGATAGGGATGTCCTTAACCAGACCCACTGGCTACATTCGTGATTGATCCGCCATCCAAACAAAGAAGGGAGCTGGGTCTATTTTGTTCCAGCCCATTTGCTTACATGTGGTGGTAGATGCGATGTTGATGCTAGACCCGCCATCAATCAAAACCTTCAGAATGGCTTTATTCTTATACCTCACTCTGATCGTAGGAACCGCATAGTCTACTATTCATTCAAGCACCTCCCTTACCATTGAGACCGAGGGTTTCGGACTCAAAGAAGATGAATATTTTTCCTATAGCTATCATAATAACTGCTTGCGGAAAGTTAGGACTAGCTCTAGTAAGGCTCCCAATGATAGTTTGATATGTAAATCCTATAAGAACTCACCATCCATTGATGTTTCGAGGTCTGTATTCCCTTGTTTCTGTTCCATCCAGACCCGGTGACTCTAAAATCTGCTAATGGTCTCATGGTCGATAGACACGGCCTGCAACACTTCAAATATAGGTGAATCTATTGGTGTCCCAGCATTCTCCTTTGTCTCCTGAAAAATTTCAACAGTTTACTTACCAACTGTGCTATGTCACTTCTTTCTAGAAGGTTCCATTGGAACTAACGAAGGCTCTACATAGTGTAGCGGATACTCCATATCCCATTATATTGCTTTCTTAAGTGTTTGCTTCTGCTCCACGGGCGCTAGATATTCCAATTTTTGTCCACTCTGATACTCTTTCTGGGACCTGGTAACCACTGATGCTAAAGGCTCTAAATACTCCAAGGTCACCACATTGGCCATGGGTGCCTTAAGCTTAGCTTCTTGTTTTCGCTTATCATACTTTTTAGCCTCTTTGCATTCCCATCACCTATGGCCATATTGCAAACAAAACTGGCATTGGACCACTCGGGTTCCTGAAGGACCTGGACCAGTTTGTCTTAACCTCCAACCTCGGTTGAATTCTTGTAAATTTTGCCTGAAATCTTGCAATGAATCAGGATACTCGAATGGTCCTGAGAATCTGATGTCTTGACTATCCTTCCATTGTCCAAAAGAGGCTTGGGGCTTATATCCGGTTGCATTCCCTCTCCATGAAGGGACATCCACTTGTGCAGGAGCAAGTAGTGTGTTTCTCGCATTAAAATGGCATTCCTCTAAGTTATGATTAGTCTTGTTACAAATTGGAAAAAATACCTGGTTCAATACACAGTCGGTCGTAATATGGCCCGCATTCCTACACCATAAACAATACAATTGCTTCTCTAGAGTCGTACCTTTCTTGAGCACTAAATTAGTCTTCTCAGAGCCCAAGTTGGCAAATTGCATTTTTCAATCCATCCTTTTAGCTAAGTCAATGATCTGATCAAGTGTGTGAGATTGATCTAACGTGTACATGTAAATATTTTCTTTGATAGGTGGTTGAAGTCCATCGATAAAAAAATCTGTTAACATTTCTTTGGAAGGACATTTGTCTGTCGAGAATTGTCGCATCGTGGATCTGAAATCCGATGCATATTGTTCTATTGTTCCTTTCTGCATCATATACTGGAGTGAATAATATAGCTCCAAAATACTCTTGGCGGTCCGAAATCGCTCTAAGAAAGCCTCCTTCAACTCATTATAGGTCGAAAAGTAATCTGAAGGGTACTCAATAAGCGATTTCACTGCATCACCTACCAGCGTGGCTTGGAATGCCTAGAACTTATTCCTATCATCATGTAAGTTACGATGATTACATATATATTGATTTACGAATGTGTGTACATGCACATCCGGATCCTTGTCCACTCGCCCATGAAAATGAGTGTAATTTAGCCCTGGTAATTTATTTATGTGCACCATCGGGTTTCCAAGCATCTGTAAGGTACCAAACTGAGTTGAAGGAACTAGGGCTAACCTCAACTCTGGCGGGTGTTCACTACCGCCATTCTGGCCTACTTCAATAAGGTATATTTCTTCCTATAGGTGGCTCTACTGGTCCGTTCCACTAAATTCCCCTTGCCAGCTTGATGTCCCTCCACTCAAAGAGCAAGTCCTTCAAAAGCCTCAGAGGTAAAACTCCACTTTCCACCCAATATTGCACTTCCTCCGGAACCATAATTGCATCTTCAAGAGGAATATCTTCAAGTTTCAATGTTGCTAGGGTCTGATGCACAAATTTGTCTAAATAATCGTGATGATGGGTCTTTTTCAAGTACTCCTTACCACTTCGCATTAGCATTAATCCACTTGGTGCTCTGTTTTGTTACCCCATCCCATCATGGTCGCCAATATGTTTGGGCATTACTGTTCAATGCAATACTACAGTACCCAATTATAGGTTCGAGAACGGGATTCATGAATACACAGTATTCATAAACATGTGTTTCTGTTACTTACAGTATGATCAAAATAACTTTATACAATAGCACTTCATCACACTGGCAAAATATGAACAAAACAGTATTATGGCAATAGAAAGTAGAGTCTTTGATTACTCAGAACACGTAAACTAGATTACATCATCTTTAGACAGATAATTCTTGAAATAGTATCGTACAGACTTCACCGACTCAGGTACTCTATGTATCTTCATTCCTCATATTCATCACTTCCGGAATGCATACCATATTGAACATCACCGAACTTCTTTGTAATCTATACACACCGTTTCGTAATTTTGGATACAATAAAAATCACCAAACCCACAGTCCCAAAAACTCTTTAGATCTCCATAAAATCCCCTTCTTCCTATTACATCAGAAATACATTTTACAATAAAAGTGGTCGTCTACATCGGTTGCTAACAATATGAACAAGATCTAAAGGCTAAATTGAAGAGTCAATGTGCTTTTTATGCACATTCCTAGTTTGCTTTCCATATTGACAATGCTCATAGAATGAAAAAATAGAGAAAGATAACAGAGGTAAGTAGCGAGAACAAGAAAGATTTTCCATTCCACTACAAGATATGTGTCCCAAACGGCCATGCCAAATACAAGCCATAAGCTATTCAGTAATAGCTAACAAGTGTTTTTGTGATACAAATAAAGGATAAAGTGATCCAACTTTTCTTCTTTTTGCAATTACCATATTGCCCTTTGATATGCGAAAGGACTAAGCATAGGAAACCACCTTATAACCAAGGTCATCAAGTTGACCAATTGACATCAAACTATGTGATAGCTGAGGTACATGGCGTACATTATGCATAGTAAATTTTGAACCATCATTGAATTACACAACCACATCTCCAATCCCCACAATGTCACACTGGTAAGAGTCACCAAGTCTCATGGTACCAAGAGTCTTCGATGCATAATTAGAGAACCATTCTCTGTGTGGTGTCACATGGAAAGAAGCACCAAAATCTAGCAGTCACGTGTGGGAAAAAGAATTAGTCATAAGAGCCTCAGTTGACATAGTGCTATCAAGTGTTAACACATCAACATCATCAGCAATAGCATTAATTTCTTCAATCTTCATAGTCGAAGTAGATGGTGTAGGTAGTTGTTTAACATGCCCATCAACATTATGTCCTTTACCTTTACTAGCATTATTTAATGCATAACAGTCTTTCTTCATGTGTCCTTTCTTATGACAATAATGGAATTCAGTATCCCTCTTCCTTGATGTACTTCTACTCTTATTCCATTGACCATTCTTTTCCTTGTTCTTGCTCTTGCCACATTGTTGATTCTTTCCTTGGTAAGAATCATAAACATTATATGTATCTCCACTTTGAGTGTTGACCATAGATTTTCTATGAGTCTCCTCGGGAGAATATAGCATCAAACTCATTTAGATAAGTAGAAACACTATCTGTGTCCTTCATGCAAAGTTCATATAACTTTCTCATCAGATACACTTTATTTGATGCCATCTCTTTTTCATATGTATTGCATAACTTCTTCCAAAGCTCCTCTGCACTTTCACAGTCTAATATTATAAAGTAAACATTATCTACCAGGTGCAATCAAATGGTAGACCTGGCCATTTCATCTAACTCATCCCAATCATCTTCATCCATGTCAGTAGGCTTCTTTGAGATTCCATTTATTGGCTTCTATTGCCTCCTCTGAATCAGCATATCTTTAATCTGCTTCTTCCATAGAGCAAAGTTTGTCCCATCAAATTTTTGGATCTCAAAATGGTCTTTGCCTTGCAAGTTATAGCTCCTCCTCAAAACACTAGCACTAGACCCTGATCCACCAGACGTGCATGAGACCTCTATTAGTCGTTACAGTTCTGGCTTCAGACTCAAACACTTCAAAGTTCGGGTGTTCCGAACCTTTCAATTCTTACCCTTCCAATGGGCAAGACCATGGTAACTACCATTAAGTTACCTCTTAGCCACGTGGGTTCTTGGGAGTGGTAGGGGTCTGTTAGACAGAGGCCCTGTACTATTTTCCCAACTCATTACACAATCATAAATGCTCTCTCGCGTCTTAGCTCAGTACTCAACTCTGAACAACTGATAACTGTTCAGTGTACTGGACTTAGAACTTCCGAACTGATTCTGCTATAGCGATCTGAACAGTAGTCCAGTTACTTGTATTCAATAGAATAATATACTTTAGTAGATGAAGATCACCTAACACTCACTTCTTCAGAATAGACAGGTATACCCTGCAGTTATGCAAACTCACTGTATGCCAAACTCGGGCAACAAATCTCCTAACAACAATCGACTAATCACAGACTTAACAGTGTCCTACTCGCCCTCCGACCATTACAGATACTCGTCTTCCTGTGACCGGAATCAACAGTGAACGCAGACTACTGTATCGAACTTGCGCAGACAGTTCGGGGCTGCTCTTCGTATTCCCTTGTTCAGCAAAAAGACTGACAAACAACACACTACAATTTAATAACACTCAGAGACACACTCAACCATTACCGAACAGATTCGTAACACAATACTACCGATTCGTAGCTCTGCACTACAGTGCGAATAAACGAGACGGAGCACAGAACAGAGCAGAACAGAGTAGAGTTCAATCTTCTCAACGACATACACACTTCAAACAGTTTGCTTACAATTTCCCAAAAAACGGGCTCTCGGCCACTCTTTTCTCATTACCTTATATAGAAGATTTTTTACAAGGGTGCACGAATCTTTAGTTACCTGCGCGTTTCCCGAAAGGTTCTTTTACATTTAAGACGCCTGTCCTAGTACATTTGTCCTTTTTTGGCGGCCGTCTAACACTGGCACGCACGGTGGACTCGAACCCGCAGGTTCCTATGGTTCTGCTACGAGACCTTCTAAATACATGCTTCGGGCGAGCCTAAACGTTCGGGTAATTTTCTTTTTAATGGTTTCTATCATCTAAACTAGAGTAGTCGGTTCTAATAACTGAGCGTCCGTTCTAACGGAGCTAAGAGCTATGGCTTGGGTTAACAAAATTTCGGCCTGGTTCTGTAAGAAGGCCTCTTGTAAATAAAAGTCATTGGATAATGCAGCGTCCCGGGATGTCTTGATTTCGGTGATCTGCATATACGTGACTCGTTCCTTCTGATTTCGCAATTGGTTATCTAGTCGCTCGAGTTGCTGGTTCTGAAATTCGATCGTTTTGTAGTAGGCATCCCGTTCTCTGCGAGCATTTGCTAGATCTTTTTGGTATTTGGCTTCCCTGGTTAATTGGTGTCTCAGCATATTGTTTGACTCGTCCAAGCATTCCTGAGCTCTTCGGAGCTCGTCTGCGACTTGTTTTGCTTCTCGCTGCTGTTCCTGATTCTTTTGGGTTATCTCCTGCAATTGTGCTTTCGTTTCTACGATCAATTCTTTGAGGGATGTGCTGATGTCTTCCTTTTCTTGTAGTGCGGTCTTCAGTTTCCTGATTTCTTCGTGGGCTGCGTTCAATAGTTGGTCTTTGGCGGCAAGTTGCTCCAATGCGTCATTCTGTTGCTGTGTCAGTGCCTGTTGTGCCGAAACTTGTCCTTGGAGATCTGCTAATTGCGTCTGCAATTGATGATTCTCTACTTTTACGGCGTCGACTTCTTCTTGGAGAGGGGTGATGTCGGCTTCCAGTAGGTCGACTTTGTGCTGCAGGTCTTGACGAATCCTGTTCGTGACTTCACTCAGCTGTACTGGAAGTTGTTGTGAAAGGGTAATGAGCATTTGGCCCATGGCGGCTAGCTCGGAAAAGACCGGAACGGCGGGAAGGAGAAGGGGGTGTTGCGGTTGGGCGGAGGTTTGGGTTTGGATTTGGGGGGATGTCGGGGGCGAATAGTTGAGGGAGGAAGAAGAGGATTCAGAAATGGGTGGGGGGGGAGGGTTGGCTAGTGGGGATTGAGGACCAGGGGATGCAGTGTGAGTTCCCTGATGGACGGGTTGGTGTTCACATGTAGTATGGGCGGTGGTGGATTCGATGGCCTTCCGTAGGGTGTCGAGTGCGATGTCGGCCACTTGCTGTTCGTCTTCTCGTCATTCTGATGCTTCTTCGGTTGAGACTGGTTCTGTTTCTGTGTGATTCTGCTGGTTGTGGTGGTCGGCCGATGATTCGTTGTGTATGGAAGTGGTTGTGTCGTGGAAGGTCTCTTCTTGTTCTTCGTTTCGGGTGTCTTGATCCTTTCCGACGGATCTTTGTGCTTCGCTTTCTGAGGAGCTGATCCGGATTCTCTTATTGCGGAAGAGTTGGTTGATCTCCTCATCCTCTTCTTCATCGTCGTCGAGTGGTTGGACTGATTCTTCGTGCCTAAGTACGGGACCTCGGGGTGGGGGTTGTGCGGCAAGAATGGCTGGAAAAAGGAAGGATAGGATATGGGGGAGGCGAGAGCGTGGGGTGGTTCCTTTGTTTACCTGCTTTACTATAGCTACGCATTCTTTGTGGATTCTATGAAAGAAGTAGGAGGCAAAATTGACTGGTTCTTGGGCAGCTAAATCTAGGGGGGAATAAAATGGGCGTGAGATGCCGTAGGTGCGCTTCTGAAGATTGAGTATGGCGACTAAGAATTGCAGGGCGGATGGTTCGGGTTCAGGACGACAGAGAATAGCGTACTCGTTGGAGGAAGAGCGGGGGGATAGTTCGGTCATGCGGGCGAGGGGGATACTAGGGCCATTTTCTCGGCCTTGCGGGGAGAGGCGGAAGGCTTCAGAGAATGCTTGGACGGTGATGACGGTTCGTGAAGGTAGCGAGGTGAAGACCCATTGGCGTTCGGTGGCGGGGGACTGGGCAATGGCAGAGATGATTTGCGCGAAGAAGGGATGGGCTTCCACTGAGTGCTAGGGCAACTCAGCGAAGTTGGCCAACCCTCTGCAACGCAGGTATTCACCTACCTCGGTAGGGATACCATCGCGGAAGGCAGCGTAGTTTACTAGCACCTCCATGGCGTTTGCCGATACAGAATGCGAGCACGGAGACAGAACACAAGAGTTGCACAGAATATTAACACAAAACACAATAGCTATTTTTGGTGTTGCCGAAGGGGTTAAGTAGGAACGTCACGGTAAGGAGGGAAAGGATGGGGGTTATCATTGTGCGGTGCGGAAATGATACGGTTTCCATGCTGGCATGCGTGCTTGAGTGATTGGCAAGGGGGGCGGCTGGTAACATAAAGATTTTTCAAAACACGGCTATGTATAAAAAGAAGAAAAAAAAAAAGAAAAGATTAAACAAAACGCGGTCCACCGCCAAAAAATTTAATGCGGGTTAGTGGCGTGATGATATGGCCGCAACTTCGACCCATTGATTACTTTTGGGAGTGGATTTCCGATCAACGTAGTCAACCGAAAAGTCGCCGGATCGACTTGTTCTGAGATTTTGAAAGGGCCGAACCATCGTAGTTTGAACTTTCCTGCTGCTCTATCCGACTTTGCATTGTAGAAGAGTACGAGCTGACCTACCGAAAAGATTGGAGTTTTCAAATATCGATCGTGTGTCTTGGCTTGCCTTAGTTGTACTTTGCGCATGGTTAAAAAGCTGAGCCATCGGTGCTCATCAAGTTCTCTGAGTGCGTCCATTCGTGCTGTCAGCGAATCTTCCGGTAGCATCTTCTGAGTGATTGCTATACGCAAACTTGGGATGACTACTTCCATGGGTGCTGCCATAAGCTAATTTGAAAGGTGTCAATCCTGTTGTTACCTTATAGGTAGTTCGGTATGCCCATAATACTGCAGGTAGTAGTTGATCCCATCTTTCCGGTGCTTCCATGATCAGTTTCTGGAGGATATTCAACAGAGATTTGTTTGTACTTTCGGCCAAACCATTGGCACGAGGATAATAAGGAGAACTAAATTTATGTGTGACCTGGAACGAATGTGTAAGTGCCTTCATTAAATTGTTTACAAAACGAGTGCCTTGATCTGAGACAATTTCCAGTGGTAAGCCAAAACGTGGAAAGACATCATTCAGCAGACACTTTGCTACTGCAACCGCTGTAGCAGACCGTAAAGACCAAGCTTCTACCCATCTCGTTGTGTAGTCTGTACAGGTTAGTATGTATCTGTTGTTACTGAAGTTTGTTGGAGGTGTGATCGGACCGATAAAATCTAATCCCCATTTCTGAAATGGTTCTAATGGCATGACTGGCTGCAAGGGGAAGAAGTTTCGTTGCAGCGGTTGTCTAGACCTTTGACAGTTATCACAGTGTTTGACAAATTGGGCCACATCTCTGTACATAGTTGGCCACCAGAGACCTCCTTGCAAAATTTTTCGGTGAGTAAAATCTGTGGCAAAGTGACCACCAGTAGGGGTCAAGTAAGCCATCGTGATGACTGAGTTAATTTCATGCGGAGGGACACAGCGAAGTAGGATTCCGGTGTGATCTACATAATATAGTTCTCCAGCAACTAACCGGAATCGACGGCTAAAGACTGCAATTTTTCTTCGGACTGCCTTGGCTGTCTGGGATGGAAAGCATCCTTCGGTGAGAAAAGTTAGAATCTGATCATAATATGTAGGGGGTGCTTGTGATTCGGCAGTCTCATCGGTCAGTGGCTCAGAACTATAGATCGCCGGAGTCGTGTCATCTATGCCTATCGGAGCTTCACCGGAATCTAGACGAGATAAGAAATCTGCTAAGGCATGTGCATTTCCGGGTCGGTGGATGACTTCATAATCGAATTCCTGCAAGAGCAGCACCCATCGTGCTAATCGTCCACCTAAATGCTGCTGTCTTACTAGATAGACGAGGGCAGCATGGTCCACATGGAAGGTGAATTTCCGGCCTAGTAGATAATGTCTCAACTTTTTGATCGAGTAAATCAATCCTAGACATTCTCTTTCGGTGGTAGAATAGTTCTTTTCTGCAGGTGCAAGCCTTCTGCTGGCATAATAAACTGGGCGAAACCACTTATGTGTTTGCTGCATCAGAATACTGCCAATCGCAATATTTGAAGCGTCGACAAAAACATGGAACGGATTGTCCCAGTCCGGTGGTTGTAAGATTGGTGCCTGCGTCAATAAATACTTGAGTCGATCAAATGTAGTTTGGCATTCTTGAGTCCATTCGAACTGTCGGGGAGTTTTGGTGATTAGTCTGTTCAGTGGTACAGCCAGATGAGCAAGCCACCATAAGTGTCTGCCATGCCACCGTACTTGACCCATGAAACGCATTACTTCTTTTGGAGTAGCGGGTACTGGGGCTTCTAAAATTGCCGAAATCTTATCTGGGTCTACTCGGATACCTTGGGCAGATACAATATGACCAAGTAGTTTGCCACACGAAACCGCAAACACAGATTTGTTTGGGTTAAGACAGAGTCTGTACTCTCGGCACTTTTGAAAACAGTATCGTAGATGAAGCAAATGTGCCGTCATCTTTCCAAAAATCGAGAAGTCATCGAGATATACTTGCATAAACGAAGTGAGATAAGGAGAGAAAATCTCCTGCATACATCGCTGCTTGGTGCATTTCTCAATCCGAACCACATTACGGTGCAAGCAAAGACACCCCAATTGGTAATGAATGCAGTTTTTGGTATATCCTCTTCGGCCATTCTAACCTGATTGTAACCGCTGTATCCGTCTAAGAATGAATACATTTCGTGACCTGCTACCTTATCAAGCATGGTGTCCAGAAAGGGGATCGGGAAAGGATCCGGTACTGTTGCTGCGTTTAATTTCCGGTAGTCTACACAGATTTGCAGTTGCTTATTTTTCTTTGGCACGATCACAATTGGTGAAACCCATTCAGCATGTTCTACTGGTACGATGAATCCGACCTTTAATAATCTATCAAGTTCGGCTTTTACCTGTGATGCATAATTGGGATTCATCTGGTAGCTGGGTTGTTTGTTCGGTTTAGCCTCAGGCTTCAACATGACTCTATGCTGATAGATGCGTGGATCTAATCCTTTCATATCTTTGTAATCCCATGCAAAGACGTCTGAGAATTCGCGGAGTAGTCGAATTAAATCAACTTTAAATGTTTCCGGTAAGTTTCGCCTTATCTTTACAGGGCGCGGATGCTCTTCGTCTCCTAGATTGTACGTGGTCAACTGGTCTTCGGGGACATAAAACTGTTGAGGTTTCTCTGTATCGTCTATTGACTTGAACAGTGGTTGTAATTCATCGTCATGTGTTGAGACAGTATCTTCGTGCTTCGTTTTTTCGGTGATAGGTACAATTGTACAAACTGAAGTGTTCCAGTTATCTATAACGGACTGTAGATCAACAGTCCCTAAAGACATTAAATCAGCATTATTCTTCAGAAATTCCTCTTCTTCATCATCTGATAGTCCATCTAACATGTGGACAGGTTCAGCAAAATAGGGTCTGGCATGAAATTCACAAGGTTGTATAGCATCTAATTTTACCACATATCTACGATTGGCATCTTTGAACGTAAGCTCTTGTGCAGACCAGTCCTGTATTACCTTCGCATGCTTCAGCCAAGGTCGACCGAAAAGAAGGTTGTAATCCAAAGTGGATTCCGGCAGATCTAGTATAACAAAGGTCATTTTGAAGGTCGTACCTTGTAAAGTAATGGGTACATTCCGCACAAGTCCTACGGGATGGACTCTAGATTGATCTTCCATTCTGACAAAAAATTGAACTGGTTCGATTTCGGTCCATCCTAACCTTTTGCATAAGGCTGTAGTCGCAATGTTAACACCAAAGCCTCCATCAATCAATACCTGCGTAATTTTATGATTCTTATACCATACGGTAATCAAGGGAACTGAATGGTCAACCGTAGAATCGTGTTCCGGTTGAACTGCTGCTGTTGCCGGAATACAAGAAGACACCGGACTGAACTGTTGGTAGAACTGTTGTCGAATCCCAGGTACTAATGCCAAAAGTTGGCCTAGAGGCAGGGTGATAGATGCCTTGGATAAAATTTCCCAGGCCTGTTGAGATTGGTTGTCCTGCTCCTTTGAACTTGAGGTCTCTGCCGATGCAAAAGTATCTGCTGGCATGTCTACTGCTGATGATGGCTCCGCTGTGGCTTCCTTTTGTTGTGTTCCTTCCTTTGTCGACGAAGCCTGAGTCACCGGAATAGGTTCTGAGAACACGGGTGGTTCTGTTGCGGTCCAGTGACTAGCCTTCTCATACATCCTATGTTGTTCTTGTATCCCAGGTTCGAATATTTCTGCTGCCGACTACAGTTGTTTACCGGATCGGGTCTGGATTGTAGCAGTCTGGGTTTCTACTGGTGTGATTTGTACCATGTTGGCCATTGGGTTTTGTCGTTCCTTCTTCCTTTGATCATACTCAGCTGCATCTTTGCAAAATCTTCTAATGTGTCCAAATTCACCACAAAAATGACAGTGTGGTGGTGGTAGATTGGGATTTTCCGGTGGTGGTCCGTTCTGCCAGCGGTTTGCATTATAATTGTTGTTCCTCTGTCCTCGGTAGTTCCGGTATCCTTGCGGTTGATTGTTTCTCAGTTGCGGAGGCACATAGTGATTCGCTGTTTGTCCATGTTCTTGAATAACTGCATTGACCGTTGTTGTTCCCTGTACTCTGGCGTTGTAGACACAGTTTCCAGTGGTGTGTCCGGCAGTGTTGCAGATAGCACAGAACGTTTGATTTAGTGCACAATTGGCACTACTATGTCCTGAATTTTTGCATGTGATGCAGTATACTTGTCTTGTTATATCTTCAGCCGTATTTTTGTTTGTTTTTAACCACTCCAGGTCTTCTGTAAATCCACCGACTTTGGATTCCAGTTGCAGAGCCATTGCAATGACTGCATCCAGTGTCATCGCTCCGACACATCTTATGATCATGATCTGCTTCAGTTGTGGGGTTAAGCCATTGATGAACCACTGAGTGATGACATCATCAGGTAAGTTAGCGTGGGCCTGTGGTATCTGCCGCAAGTGTGTTCTAAAAAGTGTAGCATACTCCTGGACAGTCTGATTTGCCTTCTGACGGTTGTTTTGTAAATAATCAAAGATTTCGGCGGGATTCTTCTTTAGCCTGAATCATTGCAGAAAAGCGTCTCGTACTGCATCATAGGTACCGAAATGATTAATATCGTATTCTGTAAGCCATCTGGCTGCTTCATTGACCAGTGTAGATTGAAAAACAATGGCCTTATACGCCTGATCCGGTGGATGGTTAAGAACTGCATAACTTATCTCAAAAGTGCGTACGTGAGCATCCGGATCATCTCCTGGGAATCCACCGAATTTCGTGTATGTTACTCCTGTTGGAGGCAGCCTTGGTTGACATAACTGTTGTTGCTGTTGTTGTCCGTTCATTGTGCGTGTATTCGGCCTTCCTTCTATATCTCGAGGTTGATTGGTTGAACTATCGGAACTTGTATCGTCGGATGGCGTGCCTTTCGGTGTACCGTTTTTACTTAGAATGCATCGGATTTCTGCTTCGAACAGTTTTCCTTCCTTTTGGATATCCAATATCCGAAATCTTTCTTCCAAGCACGCTGGTTGGGCTGAGGATTCCGCAAAAAATGCTAAGCCTTGGCCGACAGTTGGTGATTCTATTACTGGAATATCATCGGAATGAACCGAAATTGTGCCAAAACGCAGTGTTTTTCCGCTTTTACCGATCTCTTTTCCTAGAGTGTTTCTGATCGTGGATAATTCTGAATCTTTATCCAAGATTGTTAAACTGGTTTCCAGCGGCGTCTTGGTAGATTCTGGACTTACTATATCTTCGATAGGCTGGGTCAAAGTATCACCAGAATGTACCCAAGGCGTTGATCGTTCCACCGGAATATGACCGGAATTAATTCTAACGTCCCTAACTTGCTTGACCACTGGGTGAGACCGCGTTATACTTTCTTCTCCTAGGGTTGTCTTTAGCACTTTACGTGTTCCAGCCTTATGGTTCTTGAGATACGTTTCGCCAGACCGAGTAACCGGCATGTATCATTGCGCAGTAATGCTATCTGAGCAGTTTGCAACAATCTGGCTCTGTTGCTACTGTCATTCAATCGAACGATAAACGAGATGTTTGATTCTGACAAATAGCTGGTACTCTAATGTCACTTTCCCACAGATAACTGGCAGTCTGATGCCACTTTCCCACAGACGGTGCCAAATGTTAGTCGTTACAGTTCTGGCTTTAGACTCAAACACTTCAAAGTTCGGGTGTTCCGAACCTTTCAATTCTTACCCTTCCAATGGGCAAGACCATGGTAACTACCATTAAGTTACCTCTTAGCCACGTGGGTTCTTGGGAGTGGTAGGGGTCTGTTAGACAGAGGCCCTGTACTATTTTCCCAACTCATTACACAATCATGAATGCTCTCTCGTGTCTTAGCTCAGTACTCAACTTTGAACAACTGATAATTGTTCAGTGTACTAGACTTAGAACTTCCGAACTGATTCTGCTATAGCGATCTGAACAGTAGTCCAGTTACTTGTATTCAATAGAATAATATACTTTAGTAGACGAAGATCACCTAACACGCACTTCTTCAGAATAGACAGGTATACCCTGCAGTTATGCAAACTCACCGTATGCCAAACTCGGGCAACAAATCTCCTAACAACAATCGACTAATCACAGACTTAACAGTGTCCTACTCGCGCTCCGACCATTACAGATACTCGTCTTCCTGTGACCGGAATCAACAGTGAACGCAGACTACTGTATCGAACTTGCGCAGACAGTTCGGGGCTGCTCTTCGTATTCCCTTGTTCAGAAAAAAGACTGACAAACAACACACTGCAATTTAATAACACTCAGAGACACACTCAACCATTACCGAACAGATTCGTAACACAATACTACCGATTCGTAGCTCTGCACTACAGTGCGAATAAACGACTAGACGAAGCACAGAACAGAGCAGAACAGAGTAGAGTTCAATCTTCTCAACGACATACACACTTCAAACAGTACGCTTACAATTTCCCAAAAAACGGGCGCTCGGCCACTCTTTTCTCATTGCCTTATATAGAAGATTTTTTACAAGGGTGCACGAATCTTTAGTTACCTGCGCGTTTCCCGAAAGGTTCTTTTACATTTAAGACACCTGTCCTAGTACATTTGTCCTTTTTCGGCGGCCGTCTAACACCTTTGATGCCATGATGGTAGAGAATTGAATAGAATGATAATGGAGCTAGAAGAGTCCAAACACCATTATGGCTCAAAGAAGGATGACCAAGTGTCAGATTTTGGGTAAAAATTCAATAGTCTTCCCAGAAAAATGAATTAATCAACAGTAATGATCAACCAAAAGAATCATTTAAGAATAAATGTGCTCACACCAACAAGTGTATTAAGGAGTAAATCGACCACTGTATAGTTGACAAAACCAAAGAATCTCGAAAAATTTTGCCAAAGTATCCACTGCAAAATGAGCATATGAACAATGTCAAAATCTCATAAAACTACAAGTATTGACATGTTAACTTGCATAGTGAATCACTGACTCCATTGGATATAATAAATTACCTGAAAGAAGCCAAATAGGCTTATCAAGCACCTTTGAACAATTATCATATATCTTGTATGGTGAGGCTGGGTAAGTCTTCCACCTACATCACCGAAGAGCCCTGACATTTGGATGTCTCCTAGTTAAGAAAACCTCACCATGACCCTTTTTACATAAAAGGCTTTATGCAAAAACATAACTGCTATATCAATGAACACATGGGCATACATAAGTGGTATCCACAGAAGCAGTAAAATGGCACTGAAGGATGAATTCACTGCCCAAACACTGGCCAAAAACACCTGCAAGTGTCTGTTGACTTTGTTGCTTTAGGCTCAAAAACCTGCATGGACTTGCGGTGGCTGCTCCCACCACAACTAAAACCTTTCAAGAAACCTATAGATTTACTAGTGTGGCTAAAAACACAGCCCCAAAAGCTAAACATTCATTGTCAAAGAAGTACAAAGAGCACTCTTCTTGATGTTCTTGAACATGTGTAAAGAGAACTATGTACGAGAGTACTCCAAAATGGTTTCAAGAATCACCCCAAAAATGCTTTGAAACAAGCTTTGAAAGCAAAGAATGAAGCTTTGAGAGCCCAAAATATGCTCAAGGTAATGTTAACCATAGTCTTCCCCTTCTTCAAACACCATAAGAGTGTAGCTTAGTGCAAGAGATTTCCAGTTAAGCGAGCTCCGGGGGGAACATTACTCGAATGGGTGACCTCCTGGGAAGTAAAGGGAACCTCTATCTTCCTTGATCATTGAGGTCTTGCCTCACGTGCAGCCAATGGCACCAATAGTGACTTTGGTGACTCAGATGACAAGGTATGCCAAGATCTATGCCTTGGTCACCGCCTTCATCATAAGCCTTGGGTGGGTGCACAGGTGCTCCCTTCGCTCCCACAAAAGGAACAAAGCTTTTGCATCGAATGCTCTGATAACAGTGAAGTGTTTTGATGGGGATGCACCACAGTGCACTCTCCTTCTTGAGAGCTCCATGATTATATCCTCAAAGTAGAAGACCGAGCTCCAAGCACCACACATGGTACTCCACACAGAGGCTATAGAATACAAAGAAAAACACAGTACATAAGGAGCACGAACACAGACTTCTTAGGTGTTACAAATGTGGTCGAACTTAGAGTCTGTGGCTTACCAAGTCACTATATGTTTTATTAAAAAACATATACAAAAGTCTCCAATTCCCATTTGACCTTTCACATGGACAGTAATGCTAACAACACATACACATACACACACATACACATATGCATACACATACACACACATACACATACACACATACATACACATAAACATATACACACATGCACACACACATACCATGCACACACATACACATGCATACACATACATGTAGATACACATACATCCACACAAATACACACACATCTGCATACACATACACACACATATTCATACACACACATATGCACACATTCATACACATCCACACACACACATCTCCACACACATACATACAAAAAAAACAATTGGATCTATCTACAATAAAACTTTAAATTCATAGACATACATGTGAATGTGTATGTGTACATGCAGTGTGCATGTGTAAATGTATGTATGTGTATATATGTGAATGTGTATTTGTGTGATCATGTATGTGTTTTTATATGTATGAATGTGTGTAAATCTGAATATGTATGTATGTATGCATGTAAATGTAAATGTGTACATGTGAATGTGTATGTATGAATGTATATATATGTGAATGTGTGTATCTTTGTCTACATGTGTAGTGTGAATTTGTGTATCGCTTCCTCTCTATATCTATCTATTTTTTTAGCTATGCATCTCTCTTTCTCAATGTCTAGCTATTTGATCATTTTAACTTATATAAATGTAATCAACTCATTAATATCTAATAACTTTTATTTTGCTATGCACTCTTATTTTTATTCATAAGAGGGAACTCCACCACCATCTCCTAAGGACTAAGTACTGTAAGCATATTGAAATTTCAGTTTTAATATTTGATAGATACATACATGAATGATATATATTTTTTATTTTTATGTCATAATCAAATTCTAATCAATCCGAAGGTACTCCACCACCTCCTACCCATGCTACAACTTCATATGTGTTTTTTTATATGAATTATTATTATTTTTACTATTAAGAACATTATATGTTGATATAATCTATTTTATGGCACATACCAAAGACCACAAGAAGAATGTAATGAGCATGAGGTAGATTATGGCATTTTTTAGCAAGCACCACCACTTGATCAATGTGGCAATCCTTGGGCATCTAATGATTCCATAAATTAATGTAATTACTTTATATTGAAATCAATTATACATAATAAAATTATACTATATGTACATGAATATTTACTCAATGATAATGATGATTCTCCTACTAATAAGGCTAATATTTCTTGTACACATCATGGACATGCCGTTTATCAATTACAAGCTGAGGTTTCCCAAAATCCTCTACCTCCTGGTTTACAGATTGAAACGGCTTGAGATGATCCATTACCAACTTGTGATTCTCCTCTAGTAGAAACATATGATAGAAGAAGATACAAAGGATGGCATAGAGGATCACTTCCTTTAGATGGAGAGGTTTTTAACTTTTGGGGTAATCGCTATATGATTGCTCCCTCCACTATCAATGGTGCTAGTTGCGGTCTTTTTATTGTTGAGGATTTTTATGTGCCTCCTAACTCTACAGTCACTCTTATGTCATTTTGTGTAGTCCTATATATATATATATATATATATATATATATATATATATATATATATATATATATATATATATATATATATATATATATATATATATATATATATATATATATATATATATATATATATATATATATATATATATATATATATATATGGGGAGATTGGCATTGACTTACATGCTACATCCAAAGCATGAATACTTACAAATTATGTTTGAATGCAACTTCTCTTGCTATCTGAGGGATTATACATGCAAAAAATAAAACGTTATATATTGATAGAAGACCTTACACTCATTGAATTATATCCAATTTAAGAAATAGTAGCCAAGTATATACTTCAAGGAATAATTGCACATTTGAAGAGCATGAAAATAGTCATAATCATGATACGTGAGTAAAGATGTAGCAAGATACATAGTTGTCAATGCTACTAATTTGTTATGTGTTGGTGTTGTATTATTAGTGAATTATGGATGGTGTAGACCTCCAAGAGCACCTTTTAGTGAGCATTAGAAATAATCCTTTCACTTTTAATCCCAAAATAAGACAAGTTGAATACATGAATGTATATCTTGCTCCTCTGATCGATGATCTCTAAGAGTGATGGAGAGTTATTAATGCCATTGATATATTGACAAGCATTGATCAAAAACAAATTATGATTCGTGGAATTGTGGCATGATATGGATTTTGTTTAGGTAATTACATAATATTTTTGTTTAATATATTTGCATTCTTATGTAAGTTAAACTAATTACAATTTTTATGTTTTCCATGTGTGCAAGAATTTCTACCAAGGGATATAAGGCTTCTCCTTACTATGGTGATTGGTTGAGATTAGTTTATAGTAAAAATCTCAATAAAAATGTTTATCTTTGACATTGATGGTTCTTCCATGATGATCATTCATTATAATGCAAAATACAAGCAATACATTTTAATGAAAAGATTGAAATAGGTCAGTGTCCAAAACCAATGACACCAATGGATTTGTATCTGAAATGGATAAAAAAATATTCAATGAGGGTGAAGTTGATGACAATGTGAAGATAAGAGGCAAGGGAAAATGGTCACTAATAGATAACATGTTGATATGGTATTCATTGGAATATTGGAGATAGTTAAAGATTTGTCATCCTCTTGATCCTATGCATATATTCAATACTGTTGGTTTTTTATTATGGAAACATCTTTTTGGATTAAAATACATAACAACGTGAACAAGTGATTAAAAAGATCAAAACTTGAAACCAAAGTTATGGCCAATTTATGATAAACATCGATAGGAAACAACCTATGAACTTGCTCCTTGGGCACTTACACCAAAAGAGATGCAAATTATCAACAATAGGATTCAATCTATTTGAACACCTACAGGATGTGGAGCATCTTTGACAACTTTACTATTAGAGAGATCAAATAAAGTCATGAATGGTGAGAATTATAATAATATATGTAATAATTCTCTAGATGATAAAGAGGAAGAACTACCACAAATTGGTATTAATCCATCAATAGATGATGTCATTTATGAAAAAATAGGTTTAAAAATAGAAGAAATAACAAAAATCAATAAAGATAATGAAGATGAGACTACACTAATGTTTTATTAGAATGACAATGATAATGAAAATCCATGAATACATCATATAGTAGATTCCCCTCTATTCAATTGGAATATGAGGTGAATCCCACCACAGAATGAAACATGGTCTTCTAGGTGAGAACATAAGGCTTGGGTGGTATGCCTATAGTTTTGCATATAACTATTATTTTTTATAACAAAAATCTGTCCCAAAAGGGGGGGAGGAAATGTTATAAAGTAAAGTCTATGATCTGAGTGTCTGTTCATTCAAAAAGATTGGAAATCAAACACCATAACTTTGGTCATTCATGTTGATATATTTAGGTAGTGATGTGTGTGAACACTCTAGGACCACCGAGGCACTTTTTCCCTCTTTAAGAGGTTTTTTTCCCCGGCTTGTATATATGCCTATTGTCCTAATGGCCTACTTATCTCTGTACATTCTAGTGGTAATCCATTCAGCATTGTGTGTTGAGCTCCAAGCTTCTTCTTCTTCCTTGTGTTGTTCGCGTGATTTTGTAGACGTCTAACTCCAACAATTGGTATCAGAGTAGGTCATCGCTTCATCTAGGGCATTGTCTACACCTCTCCAGTTGCAATCTCAGAATCCCATGAAATTTGGTAAGCATACTCAGGCTATTTCAGAGATCAAAACTGCTTTGCTCTGTGGTGTCAAAATCACGATCTGAGCTCATTTCAGCCTCTGAATGCACTATCACAGCACTTGTGAAGGCTATTTCGTCTTTTTGTGCCAAAGGTATATACCAGTTTTGGTTCACTAGTATAAGGGTCTCGAAGTCTACTACAAGTTTAGCAGGATTCATCTGGGCAGTTCTAATCAACTTTTTGAGATAGAGTAAATTTTTTGCATCAAGGTATTTTAGTCACCGGCCATGGCAAAAAGTAGTGGTGTATTCCATATGTTGGTTGTTGAGGATAAGTTGGATGGTACCAACTACCCATTGTGGGCTCATATGATGTGTCATGTATTGGTCACAAAAGGACTATGGAATATTGTGTAGGGTGTTGAAAGACGTCTTGTTACACCTGTGAATATAGGTACTGCAAATACAGGTGCTAGATTTGATGGAGATGGTGTCAAAGATGATGATATTCTGTAGATTCGTGTTTGTGCTACTGTTTCTATTGCACCTATTGTAGAGCGAATTCATTGGGATGGCAGAGATGCTCACGCACATGCATTGATAGCTTTTTCTATCAAACGTGCCATTATTCCTCACATTCTCGCTTGCAAAACAACTAAGGATGCTTGGGATACACTTACTACATTGTAATGAGGCTAGCAATGAGGCTTGTGTTACTTACCTCATTGCTTGGGATGCTAGCAATGAGGCTTGTGTTACTTACCTCCGAAAACAATTGGAGCATGAGCACATGAATGAAGGTGACTCTATGGATAGTTTTCTCACAAAGATCAAGGATTTGAAAGAATAGTTGATTTCTGCTGATGAAGTTATACCAGATAGCACACTTGTGCAAACCGTTCTGAATGGTCTTCCTCACTCATATTAGAGTTTTGCTTCTACTCTTCGTTTGATGATGAAAGGCAATCCAAATGCCTTGTCATTTGAGGAGTTATTATCTATTTTGTTGTAGGAAGACCAGTCTAGGCAAAACAGGTCTATTATGTGTGTTGCATATCAAGCTTTCTTGGCTACTCAAAAGGGCAAAGGTAAATGGAGCTCTTCTACTAGTAAGCAAAAATTTGCAAATGCTACACATTCGAAGAAGGAAGACAAAGATGAGAAGAAATCAGAAAAGCAGTGTTGTCCAAAACTGGCTACTAAAGAGGCAAAGAAGAAAGAGGCACGAATGGTTGTTGCAAAGGCCTCTACACCGAAAACAGAGTCTACTAATCTTGTGCAAGAAGAAGAATGGGTGTTTACTACTGTTTGCAGTTTTGACCCATCTTCTCATGAGCACTGCATGTCTGCAGTAGACTCAGATGTTTGGTACTTTGATAGTGGGGCAACCAAACATATTACCTCGTAGCGCATTTTCTTCTCTTCACTCGAGCTTTCCCCTACAGGGAATATTGTTACATGCGCCAACAACTCCTCCTATCTTGTTATGGGAGTTGGTAAGATCATTTTGACTATTGTTGATGGTAGTTCTTTCACTTTGTCACATGCTTTGTTTGTGCCAGGGATCAAGAAAAATATGTTATCAGTTTCTGCATTAGCCAAGATTGCTTTGGTTGTGAAATTTGTTGACGACAAATGTAAAGTTCATGATCTGTCAAATGGCGACATCGTTATTTCTTCTAGCATTTTATGTCGTGGGTTGTATAAGCTCATAGACTATGAAAGATTTGTAAATGATTTGGCATGTGCAGTACATGATTCTCAGGCTATGTTAGATGCAAAGATTTGGCATGCATGCTTTGGTCATCTGAATTTTGCTAGTTTGCTATGCCTACAGAAATCTAAAATGGTTTCCTCTTTGCCCAAACTTGAGGCACTCATAAAACATGTTTGTGAAGGCTGTATTTTGGGCAAAATGTAGCGTTCTTCCTTTCCAAAAGATGTTTCAGTTCGGGCTACTCATAAATTGCAGCGTGTACATAGTGATGTCTGTGGTCCTATGTAGACACCTTCTTTTGGGAACTATCTTTACTTCGTGACTTTCATCGATGATTTTTCCAGGCATGCATGGGTATACCATTGAAGGCAAAGTCTGAAGTGTTTATGTGCTTCAAACAGTTTCTAGTTTTGGCTGAAAATATGTCAACATGTAAAATGGGCACCCTCCGTTCTGATCAAGGGGGTGAATATATGTCTTCTGACTTTAATGCATTTTTGGTTGAACATGGGATGAAACATCAGTGTATAGTGCCATATAAACCTCAACAGAATTGAATTGCTGAATGAAAGAAGAGGTCACTCATGGAGATGGCGAGGTGTATGGTCAAGAGTCAGACTTTACCACATAGTTTTTGGCTTGAGGCTGTCATGTGTGTAGCATACGTACTTAACAGGTGTCCCACTAAAGCACTGTAGTCTATCACTTCATATGAGGCTTGGCATGATCGCAAGCCATCTGTTGCTCATCTGTGTGTTTTTTATTGTCTGGCATATGCATTATTGCCTAAAGAACATTGCAAAAGATTGGATGATAAAGCAATAAAATGTATTTTTGTTGGGTATCGTTCTGAAAGTAAAGGCTATCGTGTGTATCATCCATAGACTAAATGCATTCTGGTTAGTCGTGATGTTGTTTTTGTGGAAGATGCTATTCAACCATTGCTTTCATGTACTAAGGAGACATCTATTAGCTCCAAAGATTGATACTTTGCTGCCTCTTTGCTCCAAAGAGTGATACTTTGCTGGCCTAATGAGGCAACTTCTCAGCCTTTGTAGGTTTCATGTGATGATGCAAATCATCCCATTTCTGATGCAGATTTACATGATGCACTTGTTGATGAGAGAGCTCATATTGAAAAGGCAAAAACTATGCCAAGATGGCTAGTGCAGACTTTGCGTGACAACAAATTAGATGCACCTCTATCATATCATACTCGGTCAGGCTCTCATAGTGCCTCTTTTGCATCAGATTGCTATGCTATGGCTACGTCGCTCTGTGTTGAGAATGAGCTTGTTTCATTTGAAGAAGCACAAAATTCAGAAAATTGGATGGCTGCTATGTAATCTGAATATGATGCTATAATGAAGAATGGTACTTGGACTTTATGTGACTTGCCTCTTGGCAAGAAGGCCATTGGCACAAAGTGGGTATACAAGTTGAAGCGTAAACCTGATGGAACAATTGATAGATATAAGGCTAGGCTTGTTGCAAAGGGTTATGCACAAGAAAGAGGCATTGATTTTGATGAAACCTTTGCTCCTACTTGCCGAATGACTACTGTTCGTAGCATCTGTGCACTTGGAGCTCATCACGGTTGGAATGTACATCAGTTGGACATTAAAACAACATTTCTAAATGGTGACTTGCATGAAGAAGTGTATGTTTTTCAGCCATGTGGCTTTGTGTAGAAGGGGCATGAAAACCAGGTGTGCAGGTTAAAGAAGGCATTATATGGTTTAAAGCAAGCACCACATGCTTGGTATGAAAAGATACATGCCTATCTAATTGCACATGGTTTTGAGAATAGTCCAATCGAAAGCACCTTATATGTTAAGCGTGCTAATGATGTGCTTATGATCATTGTGATATATGTTGATGACATGTTGCTCACGGGTCCTCATTACACACATATTGCTGATTTTAAGGCTCATTTGCATGCCTCATTTGAGATGTCTGATTTGGGGCATTTCATCACTATTTGGCCATTCAGTTCATGCAAGTTGATGGTGGAATGGCTTTGTATCAAATGAAATATATTGACACATTATTGCAGCATTTTGGCCTTGAGGATTGTAAGCCTATTACCACTCCTATGAAGACAGGTTTACGATTGAGTCTTCATGATGCCGGAGATGCTTTTGATGTTGTTCTCTATCAGTAGGTTGTTGGATGCTTGATTTACTTATGCATTACTCGGCCAGATATTTAGTTTGTTGTCTCACAGATGAGCAGGTTTATGCATTGCCTAGGTGCCAAGCATTCGCAGGCGGTTAAGCGCATCTTTCGCTGCTTGAGTGGTACCCAACTACTTGGATTGTTTTATCCCAAGAGGGGATCACTACTGCCAAATTTGCATGCTTTTTTTTATAGTGATTGGGTTGGTTGCTATGACACTCGTGTGTCCACCAGTGGCTTTTGCTTCATGCTTGGTAGCTCGTGTATATCTTGGTCAAGCAAGAAGAAGCCTATTGTGGCCACTTCCAGTTATGAGGCTGAGTATAGGGAAGCTTTCACAGCGACTACTGAGTGTGTGTGGCTCAGACGCCTTATGGCTGATTTGGGTGTTAGTCAGTCTTCTCCCACCACCATCTTAATTGACAATTAGAGCACATTGGCATTTGCGAGGAACCCTGTGTTCCATGCTCGCACTAAGCACATTGAGATGCATTATCATTATGTCATAGAGAGGTTCTCTGCTAGGGAGATCAGCTTGGCATATGTGCCCATGCAGGAGAACATTGCAGACCTTTTTATGAAGGCTCTACCTAGGGAGAAGTTTGAAGTTTTCTGCAAAGCTTTGGGCTTACTTCCTTTTGTGGATTGATTCCACATGGGTTGGCACTTCCTTATACATGAGTGCCAACTCCTTGTTCACCGCGTCACTCCTAGGGGAGATTTGTTGATATATTTAGGTAGTGATGTGTGTGAACACTCTAGGACCACCGGGGCACTTTTCTCCCTCTTTAGGAGTTTTTTCCCCCCGGCTTGTATATATGCCTATTGCCTTAACGGGCTACTTATCTATATACATTCTAGTGGTAATTCATTCAGCATTGTGTGTTGTGCTCCAAGCTTCTTCTTCTTCCTTGTGTTGTTCACGTTCTTTTGCAGATGTCTAACTCCAACAATTCATATGAATGGTCAAAGTTCTTGAGACTAGACTTAAGTTTTGTCCAAAGAGCTCTAGAGCCTTCTAACTTGAATTAACATGAGTTAACTTGAGTCTAAAGAAACTTAACTTGAGTGGTGAGTATACCTACTACTAGTGGACTCTAGTGCAAGGTACTAAAGGAGTGGTGGAGATCGCACATGCACTTGTGGACTCCAGTTACATTTGTGGTCCTCTTGATTCGGGTAGCTATATATATAGAGGCATAAAGTTGGGAGGAGATTCATCTCTCTAGTAGCTAGTGGTTCTAATAGTTTAGTTTGCTAAATTGATATTAGAGAAAAAGTATCCTAATTTGGATTCATTTTAGATCTGGCTTGGTCAAGTTACAATGAGGTTGACCAAGTAAATGACACACTTTCTCCTACATTTGACATAGAATTTTTAAGCTCAATAGGACAAAGTAGTCCATGCACTTATGATTCCCAAAAATGGATTAGTATTTTGAATCCACCCATTTCACATGTTAGTGCCCGAATAGTACAAAGGAATAGTGAATTGGCATTATTATTCATCCCCTATTTTGCACTCACATCAGTTTATAAACTACAAAGTTAGATTGTGTTTTGAATCATTTGTGTGGGCATCATATAGTAGATTTCCCTCTATTCATTTGGAATACAAGGTGAATTCCACCACAAAGATGAATACATGTTCTTCTAGGTTAGGACATGATGCTTGAGGATATGCCTATAGTTTTGTATATAGCTTTAATTTAGAGGAAAAAAAACTCTCCCAAGGGGGACAAATGTATGAATGCATGTGTACGTATGCATGTGTATATGTATGAACATGCATGTGTGTGATATATATCTATGTATATGGATGTGTGTGTGATATATGCATGTATATGTATGCATTCATGTATGCATGTGTGTATCCATGTGTTAGTATGCATACATATGTGTGTGTGCAATTGTATGTATGTATGTGCATGTGTGTGATATATGCATGTATCCATGTGTTAGTATGCATACATATGTGTGTGTGGGATTGTATGTATGTATGTATGTATGTGCATGTGTGTGATATATGCATGTATCCATGTGTTATTATGCATACATATGTGTGTGTGATTGTCTATATGTATGTGCATGTGTGTGATATATGCATGCATGCGTGTATGAATGTGTATGTGTGTGTCATGTATATGTATCTTCATGCGTGTTTATGCTAAGGAATCAATAGTTATGCAAGCATTCTTGGATTCTCTCATGCCAGATGTTGACATGGGTATGTTAGGATATGCTAGTCTTGATGTCTTTGATACAAGCATGATTGACATGCTTAGCTTAGCCATGATAGCACATGTTTCATCAGTATTTAGGAGTTTGATGTATGAGTTATGCTGTGGGAGCTTTGTAGGAACTTCATGACTTCTTGGATCAATCAGATATAAGCTTGAATCTTATTGATATGAGTCTAAAGCAGTTTGAGGTGCATGGATACACCTTGTTTGAAGGTAGTTGTTGTAGGCTGATTGGTATGGGTTGAGATCCAACCTCTTCTTGTACCCTTTTGTATATTCCTACATCATTCTTTGTATGTGTTTCCACTTATGGTCACATTGAGCCTTAAGTGGGAGATTGTTGAGGATGTAAGGGTCATGTAACCTTACCCCTATATTCATATACAGATATCTTTTAAAGAGCATTGCCTCAAAGAAAATCAATATGTGGGTGGGCTTTGAGGCTCCCACACATGTGTGTGCATCTCTCCTCTCCTCTCTCTCTCTCTCCTTCCAACTCCTCCTTGCTTCTCTTGTTCAGCCCATCGAAGCCCTTCATTACTAATTTAGCATTATGATTGTTTTGGTGGGTACATTAAAATGACACTCTTTACTCAACACACATTAAAAATGCAAGTAATTTACATTTCTAGTCCATGAAAAACCTCCTCCATTAATACTATTAAGTTGTTGATAACATGAATGATGTACAAAAACATGTTTGAATGCAAATTGTTGGATTATAATGTTCCATCTTTGCAATCTTTCTTTTATTTTTACTTTTGAGACAATTTTTTAGCTCCATTTGACCTACTAGGTAGTCATAAAAATGATGATGTATTAGCTCATTTGAAACCAAAAAAACTAAAGGATTGTACATAACATACATAAATATGTACAAAAAAATATACATACATACACACACACATAGACACACATATATATGTGTGTGTGTGTGTCTATGTATACATAGATACACACACACACACACACACACACACACACACATATATATATATATATATATATATATATATATATATATATATATATATATATATATATATATATATATATATATATATATATATATATATATGTGTGTGTGTGTGTGTGTGTGTGTGTGTGTGTGTGTGTGTGGGTGTGTGTGTGTTGATATATTTCGTTAGTGATGTGTGTGAACACACTAGGACCATCAGGGCACTTTTTTCCCTCTTTAGGAGGTCTTTTTCCCCCGGCTTGTGCATATGCCTATAACCCTAATGAGCTACTTATCTTTGTACATTCTCTTTGATTGTGCACAATTAGAAGATTTCTCCTTACTAGTATATGAGCTCCATTTACCCTTGCCCTTCTGAGTAGCGAGGAAAGCTTAATCTGCAACATGCATAATGGACCTATTTTGCCTAGACTGATATTCTTGTAAAATGTTAAGGCATTTGGATTGCCTTTAATCATCAATCAAAGAGAAGAAGCAAAACTCTCATATGAATCTAGAACACCATTCACAATAGCCTGCACGAGTGAACTCTCTAGCAAGACTTCATGAGTAGAAATCAATTGTTCTTCAAATCTTTGATCTCTGTCAAAAGACTATCCATGGAATCTCCTTCATTCATGTGCTCACTCTTCAAATGTTTTCGGAGGTAAGCAACATGAGCCTCATTCCTTGCCTCGTATAAAGTGGTAAGTGTATCCCAAGCATCCTTTGCCAGTAGGTGTAGCAAGAATTGTTGTTGGAGTTTGAGGTATGTAGAAGCACGGGAACAACACAAGGAAGAAGAAGAAGAAGAAGCTTGGAGCACAACACACAATACTGAATGTATTACCACTAGAATGTACAAAGATAAGTAACCCATTAGGGCAATAGGTGTATATACAAGTCAGGGGGAAAAAACTCCTAAAAGGGAAAAAAGTGCCCCCACGGTCCTAGTGTGTTCACACACATCACTACCTAAATATATCAACAAATCCACCCTGGGAGTGATGCAGTGAATAAGGAGCTGGCACTCATGTATAAGGAAGTGCCAAGCTATGTGGAATCAATCCACAAAAGGAAGTAAGCCCAAATCTTTGCGAAAAGCTTCAAACTTCTCCCTAGGAAGAGCCTTCGTGAAAAGGTTTACAATGTTCTCCTATGTGGGCACATATGCCAAGATGATCTCTCCAATAGAGAACCTCTCCCTAACATAACGATAATGCACCTCAATATGCTTAGTGCAAGCATGGAACACAGGGTTCCTCACAACTGCCAATGCGCTCTAACTATCAGTGACACCCAAATCAACCATAAGGTGTTTGAGCCACACACACTCAAAAATCTCTATGAAAGTTGCCCTATACTCAGCCTCACAACTAGAAGTGGCCATAGTAGGCTGCTCAACCAGGATATACATGAACTACCAAGCATGAAGCAAAAGCCACTAGTGGACACACGAGTGTCAGAGCAACCAGCCTAGTTAGAGTCCGAAAAACCATGTAAATCTGGTGGTAGTGATCCCCCCCTGGGAAAAAAAATCCAAGTAGTCGAGTACCACTCAAGTAGTGAAAGATGCACTAACCATCTGCCAATGCTTGACGCTTTGGCAATGCATAAACCTGCTCATTTGTGAGACAACAAACTCAATATCTAGTCGATTAATGCATATGTAAATAAAGCATCCAATGGCCTAATAGAGAACAACATCAAAGGCATGTCCATCATCATAAAGACTCAATCATAAACCTGTCTCCATAGGAGTGGCAATAGGTTTGTAGTCTTCAAGGTCAAAACATTGCAATAATGTGTCAATATAATTTGTTTGACACAAAGCTATTCCGCCATCAACTTGCATAAAGTGAATGCCCAAATAATGATGCAAATGCCCCAAATTTGACATCTCAAATGAGGCATGAGAATCAGCCTTAAAATCAGCAATATGCTTCTCATGAGAACCAATGAGCAGCATGTCATCAACATAGACAACAATTATCAAAAGCACATCATTTTCATGCTTAACATATACGGTGCTTTTAGTTGGAATATTCTCAAAACCATGTGCAATTAGATAGGCATGTATCTTTTCATACCAAGCACATGGCGCTCACTTTAAACTATATAATGCCTTCTTCAACTTGCACACTTTGTTTTCATGCCTTTTCTGCACAAAGCAACGGGGCTAAAAAACATACACGTCTTCATGCAAGTCACCATTCATAAATGTTGCTTTAATGTCCAACTGGTGTACATTCCAACCATGATGAGCTGCAAGTGCACAGATGATATGAACAGTAGTCATTCGGCATGTAGGAGCAAAGGTCTCATCAAAATTGACGCCTCTTTCTTGAGCATAACCCTTTGCAACAAGCCTAGCCTTATAACTACCAATTGTTCCATTAGGATTACACTTTAGCTTGTATACCCACTTACTTCCGATGGCCTTCTTGCCACGAGGCAAGTCACATAAGGCCAAGTACCATTTTTCATGATAACATCATATTCTTATTGTATAGTAACCATCCATATTTTAGAATTTTGTGCTTCATAAAAAAAAAGGCTCATTCTCATCATAGAGACTAGCGGTAGCCATAGCATAGCAATTTGATGCAAAAGAAGCACTATGAGAGCCTGAACGAGTGTGATATGACAGAGGTGCATCTAATTTGCTATCATGCAAAGTCTGCACCAACAATTTTGGCATAGTTTTTGCCTCCTCAATATCAGCTCTCTCACCAACAAGTGCATCATGTAGATCTGCATCAGAAATGGAATGATCTGCATCAGAAATGGAATGATCTGCATCAGAAATGGAATGATTTGCATCATCATATGAAACGTGTAAAGGTTGAGAAGTTGCCTCATTAGGACTAGCACTAATTAGGTTGAGAAGTTGCCTCATTAGGTCCACTTGTAAAAAGAGGCAACAAAGTGTCATACATGTCCTTGGAGCTAATTGAGGTTTCCTTAGTACATGAAAGTCATGGCTGAATAGCATATTCCACAAAAACAACATCATGCCTAACCAAAATGTGTTTAGTTTGTGGATGATATAGATGATAGCCTTTGCTTTCAGAACTGTGCCCAACAAAAATACATTTCATTGCTCTATCATCCAATTTCCTATGTTGTTGTTCAGGCATTAATGCATATTCTAGACAATCAAAAACACGTAGGTGAGCAACAGATGGTTTATGACCATGTCAAGCCTCATATGGAGTGATAGACAGCAATGCTTTAGTGGGACACCTATTAAGTACATATGCTACACACATGATAGCCTCAAGCCAGAAACTATGTGGTAAAGCCTGACTCTTGACCATACACCTCACCATCTCCATGAATGACATGTTCTTCCATTCAGCAACTCCATTTTGTTGAGGTGTATACGACATTGAACACTGATTTTTTATCCCACGTTTAGCCAAAAATTCCCCCCCTCGATCACAATGGATGGTGCCCATTTTACATGCTGACGAATTTTCAGCCAAAACCAGAAACTCTTTGAAGCACATAAACACTTCGGACTTTTCTTTCAATGGATATACCCATGCATGCCTGGAAAATGCATGAATGAAAGTCATGAAGTAAAGATAGTTTTCGAAAGAGGGTGTCTACATAGGACCATAGACATCATTGTGAACAAGCTAGATTTTTTGAGTAGCTCGAACTGAACCATCTTTTGGGAACGAGGAATGCTTCATTTTGCCCAAAATATAGCCTTCACAAGCATGTTACTAGGTGCCTCAAGTTTGGGCAGAGAGGACACCATTTGAGATTTTTGCAGGCATAGCAAACTAGCAAAATTCAGATGACCAAATTGTGCATGCCAAAGCTTTGCATCTAACATAGCCTGAGAATCATGTATTGCAAATGTTGAATCATTCACAGATTTTTCATAGTCTATGAGCTTATACAACCCATGACATAAAATGCCAAAAGCAATAATTACATCGCCATTTGACAGATCATGAATTGTACAGCTGTCATCAACAAATTTAACAACCAATCCAATCTTGGCTAAAGTTGAAACTGATAACACTTTCTTCTTGATCCCTCGCACAAATAAAGCATCTCACAATGTAAAAGAACTACCATCAATAGTAGTCAAAATGATCTTACCAACTCCCATGATAGGATAAGAGGAGTTGTTGGTGCATGTGACAGTATTCCCTATAGGGACAGGCTCGAGTGAAGTGAAGAAACTACGCTGCAAGGTAATACGTTTGGTTGCCCCACTATCAAAGTACATTTGAGTCTACTCGAGACATACACTGTTCATGAGAAGATGGCTCATAAGTGCAAACAGTGGTCAATGCCCATTCTTCATTCTGCACAAGATTAGTAGACTCTGTTTGGGTGTAGAGGCCTCTACAACAACCATTCCGGCCTCTTTCTTCCTTACCTCTTTAGCAGCCAATTTTAAATAGCTCTTTATGACATGATCATTTCCTTTACAATATTTGCAAAACAATTTCTGCTTTTCTGTTTTTTTCTCCTTTCTTCCATCCTTCTTTGATTGTGCAAAATTAGCATATTTGTGCTTACTAGTAGAAGAGCTCCATTTTCCTTTGCCCTTCTGACTAGCCAAGAAAGCTTGATCTGCAACATGCATAATGGACCTATTTTGCCTAGATTGATCTTCTTGCAATAGAATAGAGTTTAACTCCTCAAATGTTAAGGCGTTTGGATTGCCTTTCATCATCAAATGAAGAGTAGAAGCAAAAGTCTAATATGATATGGGAAGACTGTTCAGAATAGTCTGCACAAGTGAACTATCAGGCAAGACTTCATCAACAGAAATCAATTGTTCCTTCAAATCTTTGATCTTTGTCAAAGAAGTGTCCATGGAATCTCCTTCATTCATGTGCTCACTCTCCAACTATTTTCGGAGGTAAGCAACACAAGCCTCATTCCTTGCTTGGTATAAATTGGTAAGTGTATCCCAAGCATCCTTAGCGGTTTTGCAAGAGTGAATGTGAGGAATAATGGCATGTTTGACAGACAAAGCTATCAATGCATGTGCCTGATCATCTTTGTCATCCCAATGAATTTTCCCTATAATAGGTGCAGCAAGAACCGCAACATGAATAGGAACATGAATAATAGGAACATCTTCAACGTCGTCTGCATCAACTTCACCAATTGTGTTTGCAGATGTGATAGGATGTTTTTCAACACCCTGCACAATATTCCATAGTCCTTTTGCAACCAATACATGATGGATCATATAAGTCCATAATGGGTAATTGGTACCGTCCAACTTATCCTCAACAGCCAACATACAGAATACATCATTGCTTTCAGCCATGGCCACTGACTAAAATACCCTGATGCAAAAAATTGACTGTATCTCAAAAAGTTGAACAAAATTACCTTAGCGAGTTCAAAAAGACAACATTGTCTACACAAGTGCTACAATAGTGCACTCGGAGGCTGAAACGAGCTCAGATCACCCTGATTATGCTCACCAAATTTCATGCGATTTTGAGACTGTGATTGGAGGGTTGTCAACGATACCCTAGATGAAGCACAAATCTAATCTAATACCAATTTATGGAGTTTGAGATCTGTGGAAGCATGCGAACAACACAAGGAAGCATATATACAAGCTGGGGAGAAATAAACCTCCTAAAGAGGGAAAAAAGTGCCCCAGTGGTCCTAGTGTGTTCACACACATCACTACCTAAATATATCAACAATTGCAACATGAATAGGAACCTAAAGAACATCATCTTCAATGCCACTTGCATCACCTTCAGTAATTGTATTTGTAGTTGTAGTAGGATGTTTTTTAACACCCTGCAAAATATTCCACATTCCTTTTGCAACCAATACATGATGCATCCATCACTGCTTTCAGCCATGGCCACTAAAAAAAATACCTTGATGCAAAAAAATGATTGTATCTCAAAAATTTGGACAAAACTACCCTCTCTAGTTTTGCTAAACCTATAGCAGTTTGGAAGTGCTTATACTAGAAAATGGAAACCTATATATATATTTGGCACAAAATGATGAAATTGACTATACAAGCACTACAATAGTCCATCCTAATCACCTTGACTATGCTCGCCGATTTTCATGCAATTTTGAGACTATGACCACAGGGGTGTCGATGATGCCCTAGATGAAACGAAAACCTGCTCCGATACCATATATATGCCTACAACCTTAACGGGTTACTTATCTTTGTACATACTCTTGGTAATACATTCAACATTGTGTGTTGGATGAGAAATTGTTTTGCAAATACTATAAAGGAAATGATCATGTCATAAAGAGTTGTCCAAAATTGGCTGTAAAAGAGGCAAAGAACAAAGAGGCTAGAATGGTTGTTGCAGATGCCTCTACACCCAAATCAGAGTATGAAAATCTTATGCAGAATCAAGAATGGGCATCTACTATTGTTTGAAGTTATGAACCATCTTCTCATGAATAGTGTATGTCTACATTAGACTTAGATGTTTTGTACTTTGATAGTGAGGCAGCCAAACATATTACCTTGCAATGCAGTTTCTTCACTTCACTGGAGCCTATCCCTACAGGGAATATTGTCACATGCACCAACAACTCTTCTTATCCTATCATGGGAGTTGCTAAGATCATTCAGGGAATATTGTCACTCTTCTTATCCTATCATGGGAGTTGCTAAGATCATTCTGACTACTATTGATGGTAGTTCTTTTACATTGTCAGATGCTTTCTTTGTGCTAGGGATCAAGAAAAATATGTTATCAGGTTCAGCATTAGCCAAGATCGGCTTGGTTGTGAAATTTGTTGATGGCAGATGTACAGTTCATGATCTATCAAATGGCAATGTCATTATTGCTTCTGACATTTTATGTTGTGCATTGTATGATCTCATAGATTATGCAAAATTTGTGAATGATTCAGCATGTGCAGTTTAAGATTCTCACGCTATGTCAGATGCAAAGCTTTGGCATACACGCTTTGGTCATCTGCATTTTGCTAGTTTGCTATGCCTGCAGAAATTGAAATGGTGTCCTCTTTGCCCAACTTGAGGCATCTGGTAAACGTGTCTGTGAAGGCTATATTTTGGGCAAAATATAGCGTTCCTCCTTCTCAAAAGATGGTTCAGTACGAGCTACCACCTATTTCATATCATACTCGTTCAGTCTCTCATAGTGCTTCTTTTGCATCAGATTGCTATGCTATGGCTACCTCTAGTATTTGTGATGAGAATGAGAATGTTTCGTTTGATGAAGCACAAAATTCTAAAAATTGGATGGCCTCTATGCAATCAAAATATGATGCTATTATGAAGAATGGTACATGGTTTTTATGTGCCTTGCCTCCTAGAAAGAAGGCCATTGGCACTAAGTGGGTATACAAGCTAAAGTGTAAGCCTGATGGGATACTTGATAGGTATAAGGCTAGGCTTGTTGCAAAAGGTAATGCTCAAGAAATAGGCATTGATTTTGATGAGACTTTTGCTCCTACATTCCAAATGAATATTGTTTGTAGCATCTCTGCACGTGCAACTCATCATGCTTGGAATGTACATCAGTTGAACATGAAAACTGCATTTCTAAATGGTGACAAACATGAAGAAGTGTATGTTTTTCAGCCCCATGGTTTTGTGCAAAAAGGGCATGAAAACAAAGTGTGTAGGTTGAAAAAGGCATTATATGATTTGAAGCAAGCACCATGTGCTTGGTATGAAAAGATACATGCCTATTTGATTGCATATGGTTTTGAGAATAGTCCAATTGAGAGCACCTTATATGTTAAGTGTGGAAATGATGTGCTTCTGATCATTGTTGTCTATGTTGATGACATGCTACTCACTAGCCCTAATGAGAATCATATTGGTGATTTTAAGGCTGATTTTCTTGCCTCATTTGAGATGTCAGATTTGGGGCCTTTGCATAATTATTTGAGCATTCAATTTATGCAAGTTGATGATGGAATAGTTTTGTGCCAAACAAAATATATTGACACATTATTGAAGCATTTGGCCTTGAAGATTGCAAGCCTACTGTGACTCCTATGGAAACAGGTTTACTATTGAGACTTCATGATGCTAGAGATGCATTTGATCTTGTTCTCTATCAGCAGGCTGTTGGATGCTTGATTTACTTATGCTGGATGCTTGATTTACTTATGCATTACTCGTCCAAATATCAATTTGTTGTCTTAGAGATGAGCAAGTTTATGCATTGCCCAGGTGTCACACATTGGTAGGCCATTAAGCACATCTTTTGCTACTTGAGTGGTACTCAATTACTTGGATTATTTTATCCCAAGGGGGGATCACTAATGCCAGATTTACATGGTTTTTCAGACTCTGAGTGGGCTAGTTGTTATGACACTCGTGTGTCCACCAATGGTTTTTCCTTCATCCTTGGTAGCTCATGTATATCTTGGTTGAGCAAGAAGCAAGCTACTGTGGCCACTTCTAGTTTTGAGGCTGAGTATAGGGAAACTTTCACAACTAATGTTGAGTGTGTGTGGCTCAACCACCTTATGGCTGATTTGGGTGTTGGTCACTCTTCTGCCACCACCATCTTTACTGACAATCAAAGCGCATTGGTAGTTGCAAGGAACCCTATGTTCTATGCTTGCACTAAGCACATTGAGTTGCACTATCATTATGTCAGGGAGAGGTTCTCTGCCACAGAGATTAGTTTGGAATATGTGCCCACACAGGAGAACGTTGCAGACCTTTTCACAAAGGCTCTGCCTAGGGAGAAATTTGAAGCTTTCTGCAAAGCTTTGGGCTTGCTTATTTTTGTGTACTGATACCACATAGCTTGACACTTCCTTATACATGAGTGCCAACTCCTTGTTCACTGGCCACTCCCAAGGGGGATTTGTTGATATCTCGATAGTGATTTGTGTGAATACACTAGGACAGCAGGGGCATTTTTTTCCCTCTTTAGGAGGTTTTTTTCCCCGGACATATATGCCTTTAACCCTAATGGGTTACTTATCTTTGTACATTCTCTTGGTAATACATTCAGACCTTGTTGTGTGCTTTCGTAGACCTCAAACTCTAACAATACATACATACATACACACACATATGTATGTATGTATGTATGTATGTATGTATGTGTGTGTGTGTGTGTGTGTGTATATATATATATATATATATATATATATATATATATATATATATATATATATATATATATATATATATATATATATATATATAGGGTCAACCATATTAACCAACATTGGTTGACCTTTGTCAACCAATGGTGTTAATATTTATTGACCTTTGCTTGACCAAGTCATTCCCTTAGTCATTCAAGAATTCATAGAGACCAATACCATATGGTGAGAAGTATTAAAGGTATCAAGGAAGTCTCTAAGGGGACCAATTGCAACATTGAGGAATCCAATATAATGAGATAAAGGTAGACTATATGCTTCTATATATAAGGATTGGTTGACCCTATTGCATGCTGGTTGAATTTTCATCCAACCACTACCACAAAGTGGTTGATAATCATTTATGCTTGGCCAAAAGCATACCCAAGGTCAATGAAAACATATGACTCCCTTATGAAAGGTTCAACTCCTCCCAAGTTGTACGATACACAATGAAGGTCGATTATGGGTATTATTGTGCCAATGAGCAACACATGTACAAAGGGCTATCTCATTGGTGGACCACTATGTGCCAACGCTCTAGGACTTTTAGCATTGGAAAGTATCACAATCAATTTTGGTAGTGCACCCAAAACCGTACAAAACCACTACCATGTGAAAATTCATAAGTTTAGAAAAAATATATCTAGCCTTGGTTGCTTACCAAAAACCTATATTTGCACATACATTTACATATTGACATCTATCACATTCAGAGTGCGCAAGTATAAAGAAGGGATGAAACCTTAGAGGAGGATTTACTACTATGGATCTTGAAGGCTTGAAAGGAGACATACAATGGGAGGAGGCTTGGGTAGAAAGCTTTATGTAAGTGGTATCCCTCAATCAAGTTCTTAAGTTCTCTAAGTGCAGATGTGATACTCTCAATTTTCAACCCTCTTCTCTTAGTGGTAAATGCATACATAACAAATTACTATATAATTGGTATAATAAAAGGCTTGTACTTGTAGAATTAGAGACTTCTCTATGTATTCATTCTTTGTAGTTAGTCTACTAGCAGCTCTTATGTGATGCTCTTGTTTTTCTATTATTAGACGAAGCATCTTGTGTTCTCTTTAAGTTGAAGTTGAAAAGTAAGTACCAAGGCTAGGACTCATCATTGGACTCCCATGATGTGATGGAAAGGTTGCCCAAGACGTACAACGGACATATTGAATCTCAAGTAGTGAAGAAATTGGACCATGAACAATTTATTTTTTACCCTTAGTCTAATTGGATCATAGTCCATTTAGGCCATAGTGGCGTGTCAACTTATTTCTCATAGGTTATAGCTTAGATAACTTGTGTTACATAGGCTAATTTGTATCTTATTTCAATGATTTTTCCGTTCATATTGTGGTTATAAAGCCTCAAATTGGAGGCTATTCCACACCATCATTAGATTATGGTATTCACGATAAATGGTCTCTATTGAAATTTTAGTGTATTCCAAAATGAGTTTGTCCGCATAGTGTTATGCATTTAATTTTAAAGTTAATTAACTTGTATATTTGAGCATATTTTGTTGGAGTTAGACGTCTGTGGAAGCATGCAAACAGCACAAGGAAGAAGAAGAAGCTTGGAGCACAAACACACAATACTGAATGTATTACTAGAGAATGTACAAAGATAAGTAGCCCATTAGGGCAATAGGCGTATATACAAGCCAAGGGAAAAAAACCTCCTAAAGAGGGAAAAAAGTGCCCCGGCAGTCCTAGTGTGTTCACACACATCACTACCTAAATATATCAACAAATCCCCCCTGGGAGTGATGCGGTGAACAAGGAGCTGGCACTCATGTATAAGGAAGTGCCAAGCTATGTGGAAATCACTCCACAAAAGGAAGTAAGCCCAAAGCTTTGCGGAAAGCTTCAAACTTCTCCCTAGGCAGAGCCTTCGTGAAAAGGTCTGCAATGTTCTCCTGCGTGGGCACATATGCCAAGCTGATCTCCCCAGCAGAGAACCTCTCCCTGACATAGTGATAATGCACCTCAATGTGCTTAGTGAGAGCATGGAACACAGGGTTCCTCGCAACTGCCAATGTGCTCTGATTGTCAATGAAGATGGTGGTGGCAGAAGACTGGCCAACACCCAAATCAACCATAAAGCATCTGAGCCACACACACTCAACAGTCGCTGTGAAAGCTGCCCTATACTCAGCCTCACAACTAGAAGTGGCCACAGTAGGCTGCTTCTTGCTCAACCAAGATATACATGAGCTACCAAGCATGAAGCAAAAACCACTGGTGGACACACGAGTGTCATAGCAACCAGCCCAATCTGAGTCAGAAAAAGCATGCAAATCTGGTGGTAGTGATCCCCCCTTGGGATAAAACAACCTAAGTAGCCGAGTACCACTCAAGTAGCGAAAGATGCGCTTAACCGCCTTCCAATGCGTGACTCCTGGGCAATGCATAAACCTGCTCATCTGTGAGACAGCAAACTGAATATCTGGCCGAGTAATGCATAAATAAATCAAGCATCCAACATCATGAAGACTCAATCGTAAACCTGTCTCCATAGGAGTGGCAATAGGCTTACAGTCTTCAAGGCCAAAACGCTGCAATAATGTGTCAATATATTTGGTTTGACACAAAGCCATTCCCCCATCAACTTGCATAAACTGAATGCCCAAATAGTGATGCAAATGCCCCAAATCAGACATCTCAAATGAGGCATGCAAATCAGCCTTGAAATCAGCAATATGTGTCTCAATAGGACCAGTGAGCAGCATGTCATCAACATAGACAACAATGATCAGAAGCACATCATTAGCACGCTTAACATATAAGGTGCTTTCAGTTGGACTGTTCTCAAAACCATGTGCAATTAGATAGGCATGTATCTTCTCATACCAAGCACGTGGTGCTTGCTTTAAACCATATAATGCCTTCTTTAACCTACAAACCTGGTTTTCATGCCCTTTCTCCACAAAGCCACGGGGCTGAAAAACATACACTTCTTCATGCAAATCACCATTCAAAAATGCAGTTTTAATGTCCAACTGATGTACATTCCAACCATGATGGGCTGCAAGTGCACAGATGCTCCGAACAGTAGTCATACGACATGTGGGTGCAAAGGTCTCATCAAAATCAATGCCTCTTTCATGTGCATAACCCTTTGCAACAAGCCTAGCCTTATACCTGTCAACTGTACCATCCGGTTTACGCTTCAGCTTGTATACCCACTTAGTGCCAATGGCCTTCTTGCCAAGAGGCAAGTCACATAAAGACCAAGTACCATTCTTCATTATAACATCATATTCAGATTGCATAGCAGCCATCCAATTTTCTGAATTTTTTGCTTCATCAAAAGAAACAGTCTCATTCTCATCATAGAGACTAGACGCAGCCATAGCATAGCAATCTGATGCAAAGGAGGCACTATGAGAGCCTGAATGAGTACGATATGACAAAGGTGCATCTAATTTGCTGTCACGCAAAGTCTGCACCAGCCATTTTGGCACAGTCTTTGCCTGCTCAATATCAGCTCTCTCATCAACAAGTGCATCATGTAAATCTGCATCAGAAATGGAATGATCTGCATCATCATATGAAGCCTGCAAAGGCTGAGACGTTGCCTCATTAGGACCAGCACTAGACTGTCCACCTGTAAAAAGAGGCATCAAAGTATCATACATGTCTTTGAAGCTCACAGATGTCTCCTTAGTACATGAAAGCAATGGCTGAATTGCATCTTCCACAAAAACAACATCACGGCTAACCAGAATGCGTTTTGTCTGTGGATGATACAGACGATAGCCTTTACTTTCAGAACTGTACCCAACAAAAATACATTTTACTGCTTTATCATCCAATTTCCTGCGATGTTGTTCAGGCACTAATGCATATGCCAAACAACCAAAAACACGGAGATGATCAACAGATGGCTTACGGTCATGCCAAGCCTCATATGGAGTGATAGACTGCAGCGCTTTAGTGGGACACCTGTTCAGTACATATGCTGCACACATGACAGCCTCAAGCCAGAAACTATGTGGTAAAGCCTGACTCTTGACCATGCACCTCGCCATCTCCATGAGTGACCTGTTCTTTCGTTCAGCAACTCCATTCTGTTGAGGTGTATATGGCACTGTACACTGGTGTTTTATCCCACGTTCATCCAGAAATGCATTAAAATCAGAAGACATATATTCCCCCCCTCGATCAGAACGGAGGGTGCCCATTTTACATGCTGACAAATTTTCAGCCAAAACCAAAAACTGTTTGAAGCACATGAACACTTCGGACTTTGCTTTGAGTGGATATACCCATGCATGCCTGGAAAAATCATCAATGAAAGTCACGAAGTAAAGGTAATTCCCAAAAGAGGGTGTCTGCATAGGACCACAGACATCACTATGTACAAGCTGCAATTTCTGCGTAGCCCAAAATGAACCATCTTTTGGAAAGGAGGAACGCTGCATTTTGCCCAAAATACAGCCTTCACATACATGTTTTCCAGGTGCCTGAAGTTTGGGCAAAGAGGACACCATTTCAGATTTCTGCAGGCGTAGCAAACTAGCAAAATTCAGATGACCAAAGCGTGCATGCCAAAGCTTTGCATCTGACATAGCCTGAGAATCATTTACTGCACATGCCAAATCATTTTCAGATCTTTCATAGTCTATGAGCTTATACAGCCCACGACATAAAATGCCAGAAGCAATAATCACATCGCCATTTGACAGATCATGAACTGTACACCTGTCATCAACAAATTTCACAACCAAGCCAATCTTGGCTAATGCAGAAACTGATAACAGGTTCTTTTTTATCCCTGGCACAAATAAAGCATCTGACAAAGTGAAAGAACTACCATCAGCAGTAGTCAAAATGATCTTACCAACTCCCATAACAGGATAAGAGGAGTTGTTGGCGCATGTAACAGTATTCCCTGTAGGGGCAGGCTCGAGTGAAGAGAAGAAACTGCGCTGCGAGGTAATATGTTTGGTCGCCCCACTATCAAAATACTGGGCAAACATCTGAGTCTACTGCAGACATGCACTGCTCATGAGAAGATGGGTCAAAACTGCAAACAATAGTAAACGCCCATTCTTCTTCCTACACAAGATTAGCAGACCCTGTTTTTGGTGTAGAGGCTTCTGCAACAACCATTCCAGCCTCCTTTTTCTTTGCCTCTTTTGCAGCCAATTTTGGACAGTTCTTTATGATATGATCATTCCCTTTACAGTACTTGCAAAACAATTTCTGCTTTTTTGATTTCTTCTCATCTTTATCCTGGTTCTTCGAATGTGCAGCATTTGCAGATTTCTGCTTACTAGTAGAAGAGCTCCATTTTCCTTTGCCCTTCTGACTAGCCAGGAAAGCTTGATCTGCAACACGCATAATGGACCTGTTCTGCCTGGACTGATCTTCCTGCAACAGAACTGAGACTAACTCCTCAAATGATAAGGCATTCGGATTGCCTTTCATCATCAACTGAAGAGTAGAAGCAAAACTCTGGTATGAATCAGGAAGACCATTCAGAACGGTCTGCACAAGTGAGCTATCTGGTATAACCTCATCAGCAGAAATCAACTGTTCCTTCAAATCTTTGATCTTCGTTAGGAAACTGTCCATAGAATCACCTTCATTCATGTGCTCACTCTCTAACTGTTTTCGGAGGTAAGCAACACGAGCCTCATTCCTAGCTTGGTACAATGTGGTAAGTGTATCCCAAGCATCCTTAGCTGTTCTGCAAGAGCGAATATGAGGAATAATGGCACGTTTGGCAGACAAAGCTATCAATGCATGTGCCTGGGCATCTCTGCCATCCCAACGAATCTGCTCTGCAGTAGGTGCAACAGAAACAGCAGCACGAACAGGAATCTGCGGAATATCATCTTCAACACCATCTTCATTAGCTCTAGCACCTGTATTTGCAGTACCTGTCGTTACAGGTGTAACAGGACGTCTTCAACACCCTGCACAATGTTCCACAATCCTTTTGCAACCAAAACATGTCGCATCATATAAGCCCATAATGGGTAGTTGGTACCATCCAACTTATCCTCAACAGCCAACATACGGAATACATCACTGCTTTCAGCCATGGCCGGTGACTAAAATACCTTGATGCAGAAAATCGACTGTATCTCAAAAAGTTGAACGAAACTGCCCAGACGAGTTCTGCTAGACCTGTAGCAGACTTTGAGACGCTTAAACTGGCAAACAGAAACTGATATATACCTTTGGCACAAAAAGACAAAATAGCCTATAGAAGCACTACGATAGTTCATTCGGAGGCCGAAACGAGCTCAGATCGTGATTTCGGCACCACACAGCAAAGCTGCTTTGATCTCAGAAACACCCTGAGTATGCTCACCAAATTTTGTGCGAATCTAAGACTGCAAACGGAGGAGTGTCGACGGCACCCTAGATGAAGCGACGACCTGCTCTGATACCAATTGTTGGAGTTAGACGTCTGCGGAAGCACGCGAACAACACAAGGAAGAAGAAGAAGCTTGGAGCACAAACACACAATACTGAATGTATTACTAGAGAATGTACAAAGATAAGTAGCCCATTAGGTCAATAGGCGTATATACAAGCCGGGGGAAAAAAACCTCCTAAAGAGGGAAAAAAGTGCCCCGGTGGTCCTAGTGTGTTCACACACATCACTACCTAAATATATCAACATATTTAAAGAACATTGGATCTTATGTATTGCAACCCACTCTATCTTGTTGCTATCTATCCCCCCCCTTAAAGAAAAGATATACAATCCTCAAGAAATTACAAAGCCCACCATCTTTGACTTCTTTAGTTGCATTGCTACAACACTCTTGATGAAGTTTATATGATTTTTAAGAGAGAGTTTTTAACTTCTTATCTCATCATCTCCCTCACCACAAAGAAGATGATACACATTCTTTACAAGCTGCCAACCCCATTTCCAATAAATGAATCCTCAAGTGCATGATTATCTAAAGCTTTGTATGGAAATACCTCTAGATAATGAACCAAAATTGAGCCTAAATACTAAATAATAATTTTCCACCAGTGTTTGTGTCCCATGTGTTGGGACCCTAGTTTTTACAAAACTATCATGTATGGTGTGGTGACTACTTTCTCTATGGTCATGTGGAATGCTCTCAAAGAAGAAATAATGTGGAAGATTTTGAAAGAGAGATGTATGGACGACATTGGAAACTCTCCTAGTATCTTACCCATAGAGAGATCAATTAGTCCACTAGGAAAAGGATTCAAGAGCTATAAGAATGTCCCCCTTTTAATCATTTGATGATTTTTCTAATCCGAGGAGATAAAGTAAGCATGAAATGGATCCCCACGAAGGGGATGGCATGACCATCAACCTCCTTTGTATCTTTTGCCAACTCTCTTATCCTTTACCTCTTGTTAACTAAGGTTAAACTTTTGAAAAGAAAAAGACATTGGGTCGTTGGCACCTCCCTTATATGCATGAGAGCGAGGCTAGTAGCTTTGGGTAAAATAAACGAGGATAACACATCTCAATCATCTAGAAAATATCAACGAACAAGGACAAGAAGAAAAGGATGAATCTAGATCCTCCGAATGCAACCTTATCTACAAAGATCTTAGCTCAAAGACTCTGTTAAAGTGGTGATAGAGTGAAACATATGCCATTAAAAGTACAAAAACTTGAATCCTCATAGCAAGGCCCTCAAGCCACCCAAAAGCTAGAGTCACTTAGATTAAAAAGTCAAGTAAAATGTGGATGAAAACCTCACCCAAAATCTAGATTCACGTGCACTATAAAAACCAAGAAAATGTGGACAAAAACCTAGATCAATAGAATTCTAGCTTTTGGCCAAACATTACCCCTAAAATGAGTCATAGACCATGGGGAACACTTTGCAACCACAACAAGGTTGAAATTTATTTAAATCATCTTAGCTTTGAGTTCTTATTGATTAGGCATATGTGAAAGTTCCCTCCTTTGATGGTGGTCTTGAAAAGGATGCATATGTGGGACAACATGAAGGCTTTCAAATCTAGGAAATCAAGTCTACAAGCTTGATAATGCACTCGAAAGACATAAACAAACATGGAATCCTTGATAGGAATCCAATAATTTGGAGTCTAGTACAGTGAAACAATATGATATTTATCTGATCAACCTTTTGAGGGACTCATTGATTCCTATCGGTGTAGGTAACCATTCTAACATGGTGGTTTCCAAGAATCAGTTCTCAAACATCCACATGAAGTACAATAAGATTCAATATCACTTGAATTTGATTGCATCCAATTACAACAAGGTGCCTTCCTGTAAAAAAAAATTGGTAGATATGCTCAAAAAATCTTTAGATACTAGAGCTATTCAATGAATTTTGAAGTTCTACATCATTATTTCCATCTCAATCTCATGTACTGGCCATCTTTTACTATAGTCGATGTCGACCCACTAAGCTCCTCTTTTCGATTCGGACCCCTCCTTTTTCCTTTTATTATGTTCTTTGATGTATTTTCCTTTGTATGGTTTGTTCTATATGCAATTTCCTTTAAGAGCATGTGAAGAAGTTGCTCCACTTTTACATAAAGAGACCTTCCAACCTCACACTCACTTGATCACTGGAGAGTTGTTAGCGAGTTGAATTCAATCCACATGTTAATTTTTACACCTCATCATTTACTCTCTTTATAGATCCATAGTGTGTCTTTTTTTGAGTCTCTATGTCCATTCTACATGCACATTGTTCATATAAGTGGATTTGCCTAAACTTAAGTTTAGACTTTGGGTGCATGCCATGGAAAATCTTAACTCAAAAAGGAAATTCGAGGAGTTTGATGAAGATATTCATAGGGATGATGAAGTAGATATGAGCTTGAAATTGATAGTTTTTGGTTAAGCTGTGAAGTTGATGATGGAAATACCCTCATGGCATAAAAGCTTAGTTATGTGAAATTATAGTCTATTTTAGATAATGGGCTAGGAGTGGCTACATGAACGAAGTGAGAGAAAACACCATGTACATATACAACAATGAAGCTCCATCATGAAAATGGATACATCCATGAGGAAGACAAAAGGAGCATTAGACATCAAGTGCAAATGCAAAATCATGAAGAAAAATATGATCTAGGCATGACCTAACTTGTTATTGATGGCTATTGGGGACTTGGAAAATCAGGTCTATATGGTTGACACCAATTAGGGCATGGTAAAATGAAGTTAGCAATAAAGGTAAGATGAAATCGGGGGTGCATGGTGTAGTGGTAAATACTTTGGGTCCTAGATTGATGGTCCAATGTTCAATACTTGCATATCGGCTCACATCAACCCCCTAAATGTGTGTGTGTGGGGGGGGGGGGTAAAGTGGGTCCCCAAGGCATGTGTGTTCTTTCAAATTTTAGGCATAATGAAAAAGTAAGTTGAATAATGAACTTCCAAAGACAAGATGTTTCTTTAGGATGCTTCTATCCCCAAAATTCATGAGTTAAGAGAGGCAAGTTCCACAACTAAGTCATTAACTATGATGCTTCTTAGTTTGAAGTTCAAAACCTAAAATCTCTCTTCATTTAGCATGAACTTTTGGAGAGGGGAGTCCATACCTTTGGAAGGTCGTACTCATAACTCTTGTTATGATCAATGGCATGATAGGTGGCACAAACATGATGATGGACCAATGTGATAAGGACATGTGGACAAGATCAATGGCATGGCACAATTCTATCCCTTTGCTTGATTAACATGCACATATCCACAACATGGAAGGGCGACCAAACTTTTAAAGGAAGAATCACAATAGTAGATCTCTAGCCCATGGATCTAGGTCATGTACCCCACATCCAAGTCATGTGCTCAAGGTCCATCTAACAAAAAAAAAGGGGTTCCTGCTTGTTGCAAATACATTTCCCTTTCAACATACAAAAAGCTTTACGTTGGGATTCTCAACTGGCACCTGCTGGATTGCTACGTGGACTGGGATAACTGGATTCACAGCGGAACCCATTGTGCTCTAGCCAACTAAGCGACTGCCATGTGGCAGGAGACTTTTCAAGTCTTTCTCATACTTTAATTCTTTCGTAAAAGTGGCACTCATTAGAATTCTCTGATTGTTCTTAATCTCTTTCTCTTACATAGTACTTGGCTTCGACTGCGCGATCTTCTCTCTCTTCCCTCCTCTCTGTTGTTGGCTTCGACCGTGTTCTTCTCTCTCTTCGCGCTTCTCTCATGTGCCCCTCATGCGACTCATGTCCTCGATTCTATCCTTTGCAGAGTGCCGCCCTCAAATAACATCATTCGCCATTCTCTCTGTTTTCTCTCTCCTCGCTCTCTATTCCTTATCGTTCTAACACTGTTTTTCTTTGATCACGAATCACGATCCACGCTGAGCTTTTTGCTGTCTCCCTCCCTCCTCTCTCTACACTTTGAGCTCCTGCCTCGAAACTCCCCTTCGAGCTTTCCCTCTCCTCATCATGGTCTCTTTCCATCAACTGTCCCCTGTTCCTCCTTATCGTCCTTTTCTCTCTCTTCTCTTGCACTCAATCACGTCCCTCTCTTTCGCCAGTGTTTGTTCTCTTCTCCTAAGCACGGTCGCGTCAGGGGAACCTAGGAGCAGGCTCACGGTTGGACGGGACAAGAGTGATCACAACGCAATTTCTGTGCAACACGGAGGGCTGAAGCCTTCGGCTCCGCCCTTCTGCTCTCTTGCCTCTCTCGGCAAAGGTTCCCGTCTTCCTTTTCCCTCTCAGCTCAGTATGCCCACTTCGTCCGTTCCTTTTCCTTTGACATTGCTAGGTTACCAGCAGCCATTCTTTATTTACGGTACCTTCATGTTCGAGAGAGATATCTTGCACACTATTGCAACTATTACAGCCGTCTCCTCGAACAGGACGGCCCACATATTACTGCATTGTCCCATATTACGTCGATGAGTTCGCTCTGCACTGTTGATGGTGAAGACATTAACGACCCACATAACATACTGTGTTGTTTTTTCTCCATTCATGATCCAAAAGCAGCACTTTATAACACTGTGTGTGTACGAGAAACCAAGCTTCCCTGATCCCTCCTCTTTCTTTTTACCTCCTGCGTTGCTATCGCCTTCTTTCTCACTGCCATCATCTCCTCAACCTTAACTGTCTCGCAGCAGCAAAGACTTCATACACTACGTATCCCTGACCGCCAACGTGTGCATCTCCACGGAAACACTTACCTGTTGCTCGTCTTTGTCTGTATAGCTCTAGTGTGGTTATCTCAGCAGATGATGCGAAACTGTACGATGTGGAATTGCATATTACAAGGTTCGGAACCGCTCTGAAAGGTTAGTCTTCAACAATGCAGACCAGTTGAATGCAGAAGAAGGAAATCTTTTGAGGGAAGGAAGTCCATGGAGTCCTTGTCAGATGTAATGTGGCTATGCCGACGCTGAAGCAAGTATCTCACTCAGTAATCCCACCATGGACGGTTCTCCTACAGGACCCGCTTTCCCGAACACTGAATTCGAAGCTCACCACCTCCAAATTCCTCAAGGATCATGGGCGTCATCTTCTGCAACACAGGCGGATGCACGATTCGGGTTCGAAGATCATGAGGACGCTAGGCGATTGTTACCCCCGTTTTTGCCTACTACGGACAGCTACGGTAGCATGCAACTTGGAGGGCAACTGATTGAATCATCGATATGGGATAACAAGTTTTCCCACATATCCTCCGTCAACACTGGTATTATAGGGAATTCTATGGGCGTTGCAGGGGCCGCGCCAGTAGCTGGGCATATGCAGCTGCAGACAGGGCTTCCGCAAGTAAATTTAAGGACTCAGCTAGGCATTACAGGTCAGCCGATGCATATAGAGCTTGACTACGGGCAAACCGTTCTTGAGCACATGCATACAGGACAATCTCACATTAGCAAGGACATTCCTTTAAGGACGACGATGATGATGCCACAGTCATGGGTCCCTCTAAATATGAACTCCTCTGTTGATCGTTCTGATGACACGTTACCGGGAGAAGGCATGGATCCAACGGCTTCAACTTGCCATCCCAGGTTACCTGCGAATGGTACTACATTGACAGACCGGTCTACTGGATTTCCTCCCTTCGGTAACATGGGCTACTCCGAAAGCCATATAACTGTCCTCGAAGGCAAAGGACTCAACCAAGCTGATGTCAGTCTGATGCAGAAGGCTGGGCAAGTTGGTTTTGTGAAGAGCTGTAACTCTATGGGTCTGGATAGTAGGAACGGTCAGGAAAGCATGAAATTTCGGTCGAAGGAGACATTGCCAGCTGTCCCAATTGAGCAGTCAATCAAGGGCATGGAGATTAGATCGCCCCATCCTTCCGCTCTCAACATGGTCCTAGATCGTGAAGATGGTGCCCAGAAGCAACTCTGTCCTTCTATAAATGAATCTGATGAAAGTATGGGACAGGAAGTTTCTTCTAGTCGTGTTGCAGTTGTACAACAGGGTTTATCAGAGAGTAGTGGAAGAAAGAGAAAAGCAGGCTCACAGAAGCTCAGCAATGGTGGGGCCGCTGCTGTGAAGCCAAAGGTGAGAATGTATACTAGTAGCTTGCGGGATCACAAAAATATTAACTAACTTTCAACCATTGTTCTCCGGGTTGGATTCTGGAAAATGTGGGCGTTTGCAGGACAGATAGTATAGAAGCTATGAGTTATGTCTGATGATGCAGATCAACCAGTTTAATCTGATTCTATTGATTGTGTTATTATACACGGTAACCATGTGTGAAGGGTGCTTACGTTCATAATATTTCTAGGGAAAGGTAACTTCAAGTCTTATGGGAAACCATCAGTGCGTGAGATTGCTGTTATCTAAAGGATACGGACTCATGATTCACTTTCTAGATAGTTATGTGTAGCAGCTTAGTTCCATGTGCATTGAATCTTTCCTGTAATCTTTCAGCCACAGTGCATCATGTAGACCTGCGTTTTGAGATATTTGGATACCAGGCTTTAATGAAATAACATATAAGTGATGTGTTTGTCCTTGTGGCTTGTACTTTAGAGCTCGTAGGTTGTGAATGTGAATCACCATCTAAATACTGCAAGATAAGTGAGCATTCTTTTTCAACAAAGCACGCTTTAAAGATAAGTGAGCATTTAAAACATGTCTATTCAGTATCTTAAATGCCATAAAACTCACAACCATGATCTTATTCAGGAACTGGATTCTGATGATGGAAGACCAAAATGCCATTCTGGCAATGAAAATACGACTGATAGGACCTTGAGACCTCAAGAGCAAAGCAACAGTGGGAACTCAGAGGATTCGACACCTAAATCAACAAAGGAAACCTCCAAACCTGCAGAGGTACCAAAATCAGATTTCATTCATGTCAGAGCAAGGAGAGGCCAAGCCACAGATAGTCACAGCCTTGCAGAGAGGGTAGACATTCTAGACCTGTTTTAATTGATTATAATAGACACTGGACAGTTCTTCACAGTGGTAGTGCTTTTGACATGGTGATGTAGGTTCGGCGAGAGAAAATCAGTGAGAGGATGAAGTTTTTGCAAGACCTTGTGCCTGGATGTAGCAAGGTATGTGTCAGTGAATCTTGCAGTTTGAAAGACAGACACATTGGAATTCATATTAGCTTCTTTATCACGATTGTCCAGGTAACTGGAAAAGCCGTGATGCTTGATGAGATTATCAACTATGTACAGTCTCTTCAGAGACAGGTAGAGGTATGGCATCTTTACTTATCTTAATTACATCTATATGTCATTAAAGCAGGGCAGCAACTATGATGGCTTAAACGATAATGTTTTCTCTCAAGAAAAGAACCACTTCTATATTTGTCTACCTTATGAGAAACTTAGGTCTTTTATATTGTTCATGCATCTGTGTTTTGACCAGCTTTGGTCTTGTGATTCTACTTCTCTTCAAGGATTACACTGTCCAGCTGGGGTTTCTAAAATAGGAGAGGGAAAATTACTTATGCAGTAGTGTTTGCATAAGTTTGGACAAGTCCTCATTCAATTTTGCCTACAAGGAACAACTGTTTTCCAGTTTATATCACTGAACCTTCTACATGGGTTCATTCCTTTAAAATGTTAAAAAATGTGCACATTAAGACATGCCAATGACAAAGCCCATATTCAGGAAGGGGAGTTCTTTTGTAGCTGAAACCAGAATAACATATACATCACACTAGACATGCAGTTATGCACATATAGACATGGTATGCTTTCTTGGCCACAGATTATGAAACGTAGATGCTCTTGGAATGGATGGAGATTCTGTAAAACAATTTCTTATACCTTATGGAGAGTCACTGATCCTGTGAAACACTCTCAGGGCTTTATTCTAGTTTATTAAATGTTTGATGATAATGTGGGCATGAGTTCTAGCTTTGAAAGGCATATAATTCTCAGTCTGAGGTCTTTTCTGTCAGGTGAAAAAGGGTGGGAATTGGCAAAGAATACTTGTGTCAACAGTGATATATAAATCCCGGGCCAGAGTCTGTCACAATTTTACAGCATTGTGGCACAAATATATTATGTAGCTAATAAGTTTCTGGATTTTGTATGTAGTTTTTGTCCATGAAGCTGGCTGCAGTGAACCCAAGAGTGGAATTCAGCGTTGACAATTTGTTTGCAAGGGAGGTGAGTGAACCTGGCCTTTATAGAATAAAAACCTTGATATTCCTTCTCTGGATCTGGTTGATTTTACCGTCAGTTAATCTCAGAATGCACGTGCATTCGTTTGTATGTGGATGTCTGTCTTATGAGGGAGGCTGGAGCATAATCGGTACCTGACTGAGCGTTGACAAAGTTAATGGTGATGTCTTAGAGAGTCATAATTGTGAACGAGGAACCTGGTGCCTATCTTTCATGATCTTACATTGCATCAAAATTATTTATTTATTTTATTAATAATGAGCCGAACTGATTGGCGTACTTTGTTATCAGTATCCTCATCTTCATAGGTGGAAAAGCATATGACATTACCTCATTTGAGAAGAGCATTTCTTTCTGTAGATTTGGGCCATTCTTTTCATTTCATTAAGAGAGGTAACAAGAGAACTAGCAAGCTACAGCTATGGCCAATGTAATATGTACCACTTGCTGAACAACTGAAGCCAAGCTGGAAGTTTACTGCTCTTGAATGTATCTCGGAAAATGCTACATTTCTTGTGGGAGATGTGTCATTTTTCCATCCTGAGAACTCCTTAAAATTTCTTCTGATATCTGCCAAGGACAATCTACAGCCTTGCTTACTTTGCTGCATTGAAATTCATGGCAGAATGATGTTAATGAACTCAGTATCTCAAGTTTATTGCCATGAGCAAAGTTTGATTTTGTCAATTCTTTTTTTCCAATATGTATTTCATGTTACATGCAGAGGCCTGCTCATCCTAGGGTGGCTCCTCAAGCTTTGGTCTTTGGACATCAAAATGCAAACACATATTCTCTCCACCCCCCTCAGCAGTCTCATGTTCCTTTGCAGCCTCTTGATCAGTGTCCTTCTCTTCAAGTCCAGCCTTTTGGGTCAGGGCCTACGTTGAATCATACAATGAACACTCCAACCTCCATGGAAATCTATGGAGAGTCAGCTTCTCAGGTGAGGTGCTCCAATCTAAAATCTTAGAAGGATCTCAACATCTTCTCTGTGAGAAAGTATTTTCTTAAAGCGGTCTACTTTTATAATCAGATGAATCTTAAAGCTATTGCGTTGAAGTACACAAAAAGCAGAAAGTTGCTACTGTTTTATCCCTGGAGTTCTTTTCACTTTTGCATTCCAGTAAATGACTTGAAACCCATGCCAGACATGCTTTTCTGTACCTATAATGCATGACTGAATCCTTACTAGAAAACTCTTGCTGGGAATCGGGATACAATGACTCGTAGTATGTTTGTCATATTTTCATAAGTTGCTTATTCTCAAGGTTCTAGACTTCAGAGAGCTTAAATCGAGTAAAATAATTGCAACCATTTTTACATGGCATTGTTGGTCTATAGTAATTACTTTCTAGTGTGTTTGCACTAGAAAAGTATGCAGCAGTGTTCCTCCTGAAACACTTCGCTTATTTTCAATTTGAGGTGGACAACATTGCCAACGCTTAGAAGGTTCAGATTGTCTGGATGAAATTTTAGCACAAGACTGTTTTATCCCTGGAGTTTTTTCACTTTTGTATTCCAGTAATTGACTTGAAGCCCATGCCAGACATGCTTTTCTGTAGCTATAATGCATAACTGAATCCTTACTAGAAAGCTCTTGCTGGGATCGGGATACAATGACTCATAGTATGTTTGTCATATTTTCATAAGTTGCTTCTTCTCAAGGTTCTAGACTTCAGAGAGCTTAAATCAACTAAAATAATTGCAACCATTTTCACATGGCATTGTTGGTCTAAAATGATTACCTTTTAGTGTCTTTGCACTACTTCAATTTGAGGTGGACAACATTGGCAACGGTTGAAGGTTCTGATTGTCTGGATGAAATTTTAGCACAAGATTGTTTCCGTTTATTGTTACCAAAGATTGGTCAGAGACCAGTTTTGGAGAGCATACACGGAATTGACAGTGCCTAAGTGTCATCTGCATCAAGGCAGATTTTTTGTCCCCAGCACTGGACTACTTGGCAATATCAGATGCAGTCAGCATTTCATTCTTCTGTCACATGGAACAAAGTGCAAGCTATGTTTGTCTCCCTGCTTGTTTTTCCTGTTAAAATGTTACTTGGACCAGGAAATTAGGTAACGCATAACGACATTCGTATTAAGACTTTGAACAATCGTTTGACCAAATCTTTTACCAAAAGTTGCATATTACATGTGCATTTGTAAGGATTGTAAATAAATGAACTATATTGCATAATCAAGTAACCTTTTAGGTCTTGTTTCAAAATCAAGCAATTTGTTTTCCATCTGTGTTTCACATTCATACCATATTTAAACCAGGCTTCACGTGTTTGGGAGGATGAACTTCGGAGCATGGTACAAATGAACTTCGCTGAATGTCAAACAACCCTAGATCTGCACGGTACGGATTTTAATTTGTCAGTGCATCTTTGTGGTTGAAAATGTGGATTGTAATTTTTCAGTGGCTCATTGTTTAGGTTTTAATTTATGAAATGATTCTTTGCTCCTTCTTTTATTACCATACTAGCACTCAGTTTAACAAGAAGTTTAATGTCAATGCATAGTAAATCAGGTTCTTTTGCTTCAGTGGACTGTGTTGAGAAATGTGGTTTGTTTGTAACCATAGAAATTGCTTCTTTGTGCGATTATCTTACTAGCTTGTGTTGGCAGCATGTGGCTGCCAAGAAACGTGGTTTGTTTGTAATAGTAGAGATTGAATGAGGATAGGTTATAGGTTCTCTTTAGGTTTAATTATATGAATTTCAGATTCTTTAGTCCAAGGCACATCCCATTGTTGATTGAAAAAGAAAAGTTAATACATTTTTTTATAGAAAATTGTGAAAATATAGAGATTCTTTTTTTTTTTTCTCCCTATCATTGTTATGTTTTTATTACAACGAGAGTGCTTAGAGGAACCTGTGAACCGTACACTGTGATTTGCTGAGTATCAAATAGTTGAAGGAAGTGTTCTCCTTGGTTTATCTCTCGCATGAAGACTGTGTCATAGTTCTGTACTCTGTAATAGTGGATCACAAGATGTAGACTAGGGGATTCTCCAGATGTTTTTTTTTTTTTCATAATAAAAATAAAAATTATTTAAACCAAAGGATATTTTAAACACTCAAATCATAGATTTCCTATTTACTCAGTCTTCCCACACATACATGTTGACCATAATCCAGCTATCTTTGTCACCTTTCACACTTATTTTTTCGAATGACAAACTTTGAAGTGCATTACCATGAACATTTCAATGGTCATTGTATCATACAGATGGACTTTGTGTACATTCACACCATCATTTAACGTTGAATCATGCACATTGCATATTTTACCCATTTCAATGATCAGAGTATACATAATCCACATTGAAGTACGCACATTGCATATTACACCCATTTTCTAAACAAATGCTTGGGATGTGTACTACGGACTATGAGCCATGTATTTTCTCTCTACTTTGTTTTTTGTAACATACTGTAGTCTATGGTATTTTCAACGATATTTTTCCCATATGTACCTGTATGCATTTAAAGTATGTTTGCCATACGTAAGAAACTAACTGCAGGATTCTTATTCATGTGTTTGGAACTCTGCATAAAATTTATGTAAAATAAGAGCATTAAAAAAAAGGAAAATTGTGATACCTCCCTTTTTTACTGAACAGTTACAACATATAAACATTGCAAACCCAAAAGTCAATCTTGTTATAAAATATTTCAAATGCGAGAATCAGTTATGTTCTATTCTGAACTCTGTTTTAATGGCTCTAGAGTTTTTGAGGAAATGGATGATTTTTTAGACAGATATAGGTTGTGATGGGCAATGCATGAGTCATGAGACAGCAACTCAGATCCAAATTGAAATCATGATATTAAATGCTGCAAATGTGTAGATTATTAGGAACTTTTTCAAAATGGTAGCAGAGCAGAGGATTGAAAACTTGCATTCAGAAATGATGTGCCTAGGGACGCTTTTAAGTGGACAAGGCACTCAGGGTAGTGATATGGAGGAAAAAGATGTTTTCTAGCTCTACATGTGGACTGAAACTAAGCCATTTCAAATGATGGACTTCATAAATGGTGTTCTTTTTTTCTTTTAAGTTGATTTATTTTGGATGCAGGATCAACATTCCAAGGGCAGATGAAAGTGGAACATTGAAATATCCAAGCTCTTATGCTGTTATATAAAATCAATCTGTTCGAGGGCTCTAGTAGTTACCTAAATATTTTTAGATGAGTTATAGAGAATTGCGGTGTCCTTCATGTGGACAGGATTCAGCAAAATGCTACATCAAGACACTACCACATACTTTTATATTTATCAAAAGCGAAGCCTAATCATGTATAGAAGGTGAAGATCTGCACCTTTACACATAATATCTCTGTATTCGCTATACCTATATCTAGAGGGCCAGCCCTCCTTTGTAAAACTTTCGAAAATTTCGCTCCCTTTCCTCCCCCCATTGCCCCTTTCCATCCAATTCAAGAATCAATACCCATTGCCCAATATTAGCATCAGATGCTCACCCATGTAGCCTAATTCTGATGGCCGGTTTTTCCACTACTATTTTATTACTCCGTAACAATTCTTTATGAAATTAGGTGTTTTGTATACATACCTGCTTCTGATGGTTTTCAATAACAATATACTTGCAGGGCTGAAGGATTATAGTGGCTGAACTGTCTCATTTTCTCGCAGTCTGAACCATCTCATTGTCGCTGTGCTCATTATTGTTCGCACATTGTGTTGTCTGAATGCTTAAGCAGCTTTAGTAAGGCAGATTATGGATTTTGCTTTTCATGCTTTAAGCCCCTGTCCATCTGTTCGTTAAAGAAGATCAAACATGTTTCAACTTAATTTTATAATGTGTCCTCCAGATACTATGGAAAGGAAAATCTCTGCAGAGCCACAATCTGGGGTTCATCTTGAGAAGGCATGGTATTTTTCTAGTAAATTGCACATGAATTTTAGGTAGCTGCTCTGGGAATATTGATCTATCTTATAAACTTCTATATCTGGAAAGTGAAAAGTTGGCAGGACCAAAATCTGGGGTTCACTGTACTGGCTTGAGAAGGCATGGTACCTGGTTTGTGAGTCTTATACAAACATAATTCATTCGCTCTGTCTAAATCACTCATTTTTGTAAATTTCTGCCAGAACTCCACTAGTTTCTCACCCTTCAGGTGAAAGTAGAACTGTCCGACTAGCTATGTGGCTGTGTTCTCCTTCTCCTATATGTATTGAAACAGAGGGAAAGCTTATTTGACAATCCAATGAAAGCTTTCTCACAAGTCTGAATGTGATTTGTGGGTCTTGTGTCTGGTGGCACTTAGAGCATTCATTCCTTCAGACCGAACAACAGATTCCTTCAATGCAGGAATGATCAAACTAGCTAGCTGGTTGTGCTCCTTCTCCTAGACGTGTTCAAACAGAGGCAAAACTTACTTGAGGATCCAATGAAAGCTTTCTCAAAGGTTTGAATGTGATTGGTAGGTCTTGTGTCTGGTGTCATATAGAGCATTCATTCCTTCTGAAGGAGCAATATATTTCTATGATGCAATAAAGATGAGAGATGTGTTGTTTTCTCCCCCTCATCTCAAAAATGAAAACCATCTCCCCATTATGCATTCCAGCCCTTATTATCCCATGTATGCACAGGGATGGGAGATCTGCTTTTTCCCTCCATCATAGAAAATAAAGTAAACTCATTATGGATCACAGTCTTCATCACTTCAGTTTGCGCAATGTTCACAGTTGCAGTGATCACTGTGATGGGATTTTAAACCTTACAACTTATCACCTACAACATCACACGATATATATTTTTTTAAATCACATAAGGGTACATGTGGACTAACCATTATATCATCACATACAATCTTGTACATCAAGACTTCACATTGTAATATATTCCTGAGCAGCAAATGACAAAATGGATAGAAAAAACCAGATTTATTTTTTTTTTCCCCAGAATTTCAGCTTTAAACTTACGAAAGGAGGAGAGTACGAGAGAGTCAATGAGAGCAGGAAGCCTATCATCCCCTTCATGTGGGATCCATCTACTGTTGATTTGGTTGTCACGAGTTGCAAAGGTCTTTGTATGTCCAAGTGGAGGCTTTCTATTGTTGTTCTAGATACTTCTACCTACACAATTTAGGGATTTCTCTATAGAGGTTTCTTTGGGTTGCTAACGAACTCATGGCAGATCTTTCCTTCCAGATTTCCCATAGTGCCTTGTCTCTAATAGCATTCTAGAGGGCCCTTGTGCAGCCTATCGCCTCCTCAATCGAGCTTGTTGCTGGTGGACTGGGAACCAAGCTTGACAATTCTTTGGACACTTTCCCATGTCCTAGCGCTAGACTAGTAAGAGAACTAACAATGGCCGATGCCTTCTTTTGCCTCACAGCATTGTTCACAAGGTGGGACATCACATAGATAGTTGGTTTTTATATCGGACCAGATGTCCCGATGAAGAATTTGCCAGAGGACTGCTTTCTTCCTCTCAATAAGCAGGTGTCACATCATTTGAAATCTGAATTCCCACCTAATCCTTGACCATAACATGCACCCTCTTTTATTTAACTTGATGTGGAAATCCTTATTCTTGTTGACCCTGGGGATATTTTCAATTTTGTTACAACTGAACCATATGAGCCCATTGGGGCGGGGATCATTGACATATTGCAATCATGTATGCATGTATGTATGTATGTATGCACGCATACATGCATGCATGTATGCGTGCATGCATACATGCATGCATGTATGTATGCATGCATACATGCATGCATGTATGTATGCACACATGTGTATGCGTGCATGTATGTATGCACACATGCATGCATGTGCGTGCATGTATGCACGTATATTCACTTCAAAACATCTAGTTTTAAGTTAAGAATGTGATGGCAATATTACATTGATTTGCCATAGTGTTGCACACAGGCCCTAAATTTGATGCCCAATCTTGAACATCACAAAAATCCAGGGGATGCCCTGGATTCAAAAGTGGGCATCCTTCTAAATTTCAGATAAAAAGATATCAGCAGAACTATGTTCTAGCACACATCTTACCAAACTTTGATGCAGCCTTTATGGGAGGGATGAAAATTTCATATGTTTTTACCTCCAACAGGAATATCTGAAAGTTTATACACTTTTGAAAGATGACCATTGGCAAGATGGGCAGCATTGATACTCAACAGAATCAGGAAACTACTTATAAGTAGTATACATTTATTCTTGAAAGTTTACTGAGTCGATCTGCAAATCATTCTCATTCTCAAGGTCCTTCGAGTCTTTCAGCCAACAAAATCTTGTGATAAGAGCGTTTGAGAGGGTTCCTCAACATGGCTGAAGGAGGAATTAAGTGAACTCGCAACTGTACGTGACTTCAGAGTCCAAATCTATTGATTATAAACCCCATGCTAAGGAGGCAGAGGAATGGAAGAACAGCTTTCAACCAACAAGATCTTGTGATAAGAGTGTCTGAGAGGATTCCTCAACATGGATGAAGAGGAATTAAGTGAACTCGCAAATATATGTGACTTCAGAGTACAAATCTGTTGATTATGAGCCCCATACTAAGGAGGTAGAGGAATGGAAGAACAATGGATTGATGATAGTGGGCCAAAAACTTCACTATTGAGTCCATTTGAAAGAAATGGCCATGAAATAGAGCTCTGACTTGCAGTCATATCTTATTCATGCCATAATCCGACTGAGAGAAGAGATGCTTTGCTTTACACAATGTTTGCAAAGAAGAGCTAGACTCCACAGCTAGCCTTCTTTAAAGAATGCTGAAGAATACTGTTCAGCTGAACCATGATGTTCAGCTGGCCTCCTTGAAAGAATGCTTAAGAATACTTTTCAGCTGGCCTCCTTTAAAGAATGCTGAAAAGTATTGTTCAGCTCATAGGGCGAGCACTCATTATTGCAAGGGCAATTCTTGCTTGGCCGAAATTCCCTACAGGAGACAATAGTGGGCAGCCATCAAGAAGGCTGAAAATTCCTATAAAAGAAAGGCAGTGGACAAGCTGAAATTTCCCACAGAAGGGAGGCATTGGGCATGTGATGGGCTGAAGTTTCCTACAGGAGAGCATTAGGCATGCATTGAAATTTCCATCATGCCACAAAGGCTACCTATGGGTCCACATTTGGAGCAGGTCATATGAGTGTTTATTAATTCAAAAAGTGCAACATGATGTTGAGCTGAACCATGATGTTCAGTTGAACCATGATGTTCAGTTGAACCACGATGTTCTGCTAGTCTCCTTGAGAGAATGCTTAAGAATAGTGTTCAGCTGGCCTTCTTTAAAGAATGCTGAAGAGTATTGTTCAGCTCATATGGCGAGCACTCATTGTTGCAAGGGATTTTTGAAGGCCGAAATTCCCTACAGCAGACAGTAGTGGGCAGCCATCAACAGGGCTGAAAATTCCTATGAAAGAAAGGCATTGGATAAGCTGAAATTTCCTACAGAAGGGAGGCGTTGGGCATGTGATGGGCTGAAGTTTCCTACAGGAGAGCATTGGGCATGCATTGAAATTTCCATCATGCCACAAAGGCTACCTGCGGCTCCACTTTGTGAGCAGGTCATATGAGTGCTTATGAATTCAAAAAGTGCAACATGATGTTCAGCTGAACCATGATGTTGAGCTGGCCTCCTGGAAAGAATGCTTAAGAATAGTGTTCAGCTGGCCTGTTGATGGCTGCCCAATACTGTCTGCTGTAGGGAATTCCAGCCTAACAAGACTCCCTTGCAACAATGAGTGCTCGCCATAGGAGCTGAACAATGCTCTTCAGCATTCTTTAAAGGAGGCCAGCTGAACAGTATTCTTAAGCATTCTTTCAGGGAGACCAGCTGATCATCATGGTTCAACTGAACATCATGTTGCACTTTTTGAATGATCTGCTTGCAATGTGGACCCATAGGTAGCCTTTGTTGCATGATGGAAATTTCAATGCATGCCCAATGCTCTCCTGTAGGAAACTTCAGCCTATCACATGTTTTGAATTAATAAGCACTGATATGACCTGCTCGCAATGTGGACCCATAGGTAGTCTTTGTTGCATGATGGAAATTTCAATTCATGCCCAATGCTCTCCTGTAGGAAACTTCAGCCTATCACATGCCCAATACCTCCATTCTGTAGGAAATTTCAGCTTGTCCAGTGCCTTTCTTTTATAGGAATTTTCAGCCCTGTTGATGGCTGCCTACTACTGTCTCCTATAGGGAATTTCGGCCTAGCAAGAATCCCTTGCAACAATGAGTGCTCGCCATATGAGCTGAACAATACTCTTCAGCATTCTTTAAAGGAGGGTAGCTGAACACTATTCTTAAGCATTCTTTCAAGGAGGCCAACTGAACATCATGCTTCAACTGAACATCATGTTGCACTTCTTGAATTAATAAGCACTCATATGACTTGCTCGCAATGTGGACCCATAGATAGCCTTTGTGGCATGATGGAAACTTCAACGCATGCCCAATGCTGTCCTGTAGGAAACTTAAGCCCATCACATGCCCAATGCCTCCCTTCTGTAGGAAATTTCAGCTTGTCCAATGCCTTTCTTTTATAGGAATTTTCAGCCCTGTTGATATCTGCCCACTACTGTCTCCTGTAAAGAATTTCAGCCTAGCAAGAATGCCTTTCAACAATGAGTGCTCACCATATGAGCTGAACAATACTCTTCAACATTCTTTAAAGGAGGCCAGCTGAACATTCTTTCAAGGAGGCCAGCTGAACAGCATGGTTCAACTGAACATCATGTTGCATTTTTTGAATTAATAAGCACTCATATGACCTGCTCGCAATGTGGAGCCATAGGTAGCCTTTGTGGCATGATGGAAATTTCAAAGCATGCCCAATGCTATCCTTTAGGAAACTGAAGCCCATCACATGCCTAATGCCTCCCTTCTGTAGGAAATTTCAGCTTGTCTAGTGCCTTTCTTTTATAGGAATTTTCAGCCCTATTGATGGCTGTCCACTACTGTCTCCTGTAGGGAATTTCGGCCTAGCAAGAATCCCTTGCAGTAATGAGTGCTCGCCATATGAGCTGAACAATACTCTTCAGCCTTCTTTAAAGGAGGCCAGCTGAAAAGTATGCTTAAGCATTCTTTCAAGGAGGCCAGCTGAACATCATGGTTCAACTGAACATCATGGTTCAGCTGAACAGTATTCTTTAGCATTCTTTAAAGAAGGCTAGCTGTGGAGTCTAGCTCTTCTTTGCAAACACTGTGTAAAGCAAAGCATCTCTTCTCTCAGTCAGATTATGGCATGGATAAGATATGACTGCAAGTCAGAGCTCTATTTCATGGCCATTTCTTTCAAATGGACTCAATAGTTTTCTGCCTGCTATCATCAATAGGTTGTTCTTCCATTGCTCTACCTCCTTAGTATGGAGTTTATAATCAATAGATTTGTACTCTGAAGTCACATATATTTGCGAATTCACTTAATTCCTCTTCATCCATGTTGAGGAATCCTCTCAGATACTCTTATCACAAGATCTTGTTGGTTGAAAGCTGTTCTTCCATTTCTCTGCCTCCTTAGTATGGGGTTTATAATCAATAGATTTGGACTCTGAAGTCACATATAGTTGTGAGTTCACTTAATTTCTCTTTCAGCCATGTTGAAGAACCCTCTCAAATGCTCTTATCACAAGATTTTGTTGGCTGAAAGACTCGAAGGACCTTGAGAATGAGGATGATTTGCAGTCTGACTCGATAAACTTTCAAGAATAAATGTATACTACTTATAAGTAGTTTCGTGATTCTGTTGAAGATCAACGCTGCCCATCTTGCCAATGGTCATCTTTCAAAAGTGTATAACCTGTCAGATATTACTTTTGGAGGTGAACACATATGAAATTTTTATCCCTCTCATAAGTTTGCCGCATCAAAGTTTGGTAAGATGTGCGCTAGAACATAGTTGTGCTGAAATCTTTTTATTTGAAATTTAGAAGGATGCCCACTTTTGAATCCAGGGCATCCCCTGGATTTTTGTGATGCCCAAGGTTGGGCATCAAATTTAGGGCCTGATGGTATCTGTTCATAGAAGGCCCAGCCGTCAAAAGTTGAGCCCATGCGGAACAACAAATTCTTCCTCAGCCTTTTGGAAGTAAAAGAAAATCCAGACAATGCTTTGTGCTCATCAGTTCGGGCCATCCCGGTGCAAGATTTTGAGCAGTTCAAGAGAGCTTCCCACTAAGCAGCGTCTCTACCTTGAGGCAACTGCTCTACGTTCAATAAGCGCTGTCCAATTGGCGATGGCTGAATTTTCTTCATTCTCCATTGACGGCGAGAATCCCTTCAGGCAGCTCTGTTGTATCATGCGTATGCGAGAATCGTTGACAATGCAGCTACGAAACAACTGGCAGATAGGCATCATGCAGAGATTGAATGGGAGCCGGCACTTCTGCAGCCCGTCCACGAGGTCAGTTGATGTCCTACTCGGTTTGACACTGCAGTTAATCTCGTTAAATGATCCGAGACTTGTCGGATATCCTATCCACGTGGATTGGGATCAGAGCAAGTTGATGATCTTTTGGAGAGGCTTATTTCTAATATGTTGAATTCAATTGTTTTAGTCAAAGCTAAGTAGGCCGTACGATTACATTCTTTAAAATAGAAAAGATTCATAGGTTCATATTGATAATCGAGTAGGTCTTCTAGCTATCCACCTTAAGGCCTTTAGGCTGTTGTATTCTATGAGATACAAGAGTTCATATATGTGCTACGGTCATTCACTTGCATGTTCAAATCAAGAATTGCAATCCCAACGACAAGGCCAAAGGTTGAAATCCTTCATAGAAAAAAATGATGCCTAATTAAGGACATTTTATTATAGCCCTTCATCCATTTCTACAACAAAGAAAGATCATCCTAATGAGGTGTCATAATGAAAACTACCTAAGTTCATAGCATTCTTCGTGATTCAAAATTATATATGTTGCTTAGGTGATCACATAACATAGGATCATTCAACATCCTACAACTTCTCTCGAAAATTTGATTACTTTTTAAGCTTGTGTAGGACATAATTTACACATTGGATGTGCCACAAGTTAGAACTTTAGGAGACAAGCTGTTTCGAACTTGTCAATTATTGAAGGAGCCGAGCTTACATGAAAAAATGAGGAAGCTAAAGTAAGTCGAAAATCTAGGAAGTGAGAAGAATTAGAAGAAGAAAGGCACATTAAGAAGAGTAAAAGAGATGGTTGTAAGTTCCAATGTGACCAACTAAAATTTTGGGCTAACATGTTTTGAAATTTCCATCACTATCTATTGTCTATTCATTTGTATGTTTGTCTATGTTATAACATAAGATCTTCGACCTAAGAGAAGGGATGTGTGGCAAGGAAGCTTTGCATCATGAACGAGTCCTTTGGTAGGAAGTGGTAGTATGGGGAAAGAAGATAGAAAATAGATCTCCAACAAGCTCATTAATGTCTATATAACTAAGGGTCATGTGGCTAGGTGGAGGGGCTCTTCATCATCTATATTGCATCCCCTCCTTCTTGCAAGTTCGTGATTCTATCCTTCATGTTGACATGCCTCTTCTTCATTTAAAAAGTGCTATTTGAGCATCGTTTTGATCCCATAAGCTTTTGAGGAATATAATAAGGGAAACAACACCCCAACCCCACATGCAAAGGAGGCCTATAAAGAAGCCATGGTTCCTTTCGATGAAAAACGAGAGAGTCAAAATGCTTCTCTTTCCTCGCCCCACACAAATTTGCAGAAAGAGAGGATGAGAGGAGAGCTTTTTCTTCCCCGTCACCCATTTCACATAACAACACTTGATTGTGCCCTATATATAGTGTAATGCTCCAAAATTGAAACTTCCAACCTCTCCAAAATGCAAATAGTTCTAAGCTAAAGGCCCTCTAAACAAAGAGATTTTGCACTGATAAACATGGATCACATAACTCTGAAACATTCGATAATGATGATATATATAAGTATTCTTGCCATAATACGTGAAATGAATACAACATACTACTTTACGTGTTCCATTCTCGAAAAGATAACTACTCTCTCAGAACAACGAGTGCACAATGCATTTTCCTCAAGAATTAAGGCAACATAACACCCATATTCACTAATTAAGGTAAACACAACCACTTGCACAAAAATTAATACAAACATAGTAGACATTGTACTTAAAGAATAAGATGATCGAAAAAAACCATCAGATATCAAACTTCAATCCTTCCAATTATGAATTACGCATATGTATAGGTAGGACACAACAAACATTCAACAAAATATTGAATGAACATCATCATCCATTAACATAGAAAGTTGTGCATACATCATATCACCATCTACCAACATATCACATATTTTCCAAACAACAACATAGATATCTCCCTTCGTTCAATGTCACCTATTCATGTTCTAACCAAACAATTATATCATAAAATCCCAAAACATCATAATAATGTTCACCCTTTCCAAAGATCATTCCTTTACGTATTTGATTATTGCATGCGAAAATAATAAAGAGATGCTAAATAAAATTACTACTATTCTAGTCCAACACCTCACACAGACTAGTGGGAGTTTTTTTGACTTCCCAAGAAAAATTTAGGGCTCACAATCCCTTGACAATTGATTGTTGCATAATCTCATCTTCAACATGCAACTTTATCCTAAATCTCCAGCCACACTCTTTCAAGGTTGGCAAGCAAATTCTATGTTAACTTCTGAACATTTGGCAAGAAAATTCTATGTTAACACATCTTTTTGTTTGCTATTAATGTGTTGGTAAGTTGTTTCTCAAGAAGGAATTATCAGCTTCCAAGGTAGATATTGTTTTTTGAATTTATTGAAGTTATTGAGCAATGTTCACATCCCTTCCATCCTTTCAAACTCAATTAGCAAGTTATTCCTATCAACAAGTTTAATTTGCAATTCCTATAGGCATTGATGCAATTCCCTAAATCTACCTTTATATTGATCCAAATCTTTTTAAAGATCTACAGACACTTAGTCCTTCACAATTAAAAGCTAACCTTTCAATTTAAATATATGAGATTCGTAATTCTATTGCTTCTTCTTCAACATATAGATAGCTACGTGCTTCTCATCTAATGCATTACTAATCATTTGGAGAGCCTTATCAATATTACCTCCACTTTGAGGTATATTAGTGCTAGCAGTCTTGTTACTCAACTGATTGCATGGTCATGCTTAACTCTTTGAGATCATTTGTTGATTTTCTCTTCAATCTAATTGATTCTTTGGATATGATCTCAATACCTTCTCTGGCCATCCAACTTAAGGGTAACACAAACTTATCAAACGATTGTATTCTTGAATGAAATAACATCTTCAATTTTGACCTCATCAAAGTTGATGTACTACATGTAGTGGACATTATTCCAATCACTGATATTATTCTATTCAAATGTAGAGTAACAATTTGAATTTTCGCATATAAAAGCATAGCATTAAGGTAAGGTCCAACCTTAGTTGAGTGATCCCCGAGATTCACCTTTTGGTACAATTCATAATAGATCCTATTATATGAAATTGTAGCACAATCTATGTCAATACACTATTCGACTTCCCATAAAATCATGTAATTTTCCATGGACATATTTGTATTTAAAAAAAGGAAGACATGCTCAAGGAATCACTTCATTTGGAGTTGGCACGAACTATCATCCACATTTGATATTAAACAATAATTACAAGAATCTATACTTAATCCAAATTTGAGTTCCATTTGCTTACTTGACACTATCTAGAATGAGCTATGACCACTGTTCCTTAGTTTAGAGACCTTCATAATCAATTCAAGAGTAATGTAAAAATTATCCTAAGTACGCCTATGTTTTTTCCATATAGCAACACTAAGGACAATCAAAATATTAATGAACTAACTAACCTAGACCACAAAGGGATGAGATATGCATGTATCTGTCCAACCAATTCCACCCATATATATACCTCTAGGCCAAGGGAGAAGTGTGAAGCAAGCTTGCCAAATGCCCCCTCCACATTGGTTTCAATCCAAGGCCTTCTAACCTTGGAAGTCACATGAGATTACATGGTTCTCACAAAGATTCTAAAAGAATTCCTCCCAAGCTTGTATATACAAATCAATCCTAAGGGTTAAATGACATATCCTTAGGAAATATCAATCCTAAGGGTGAACACCCTTCAATTGGAAGTAAACAAATCAAAATAGCTCAATGGTTCAAACCATAGTCTTGGAGACATTTTCCCAAGGGTTTTCCAATAAACTCCAAGGGTTCTTCAAGTGACTTTCAACCTCAGAACCCATGTCTTTTGCCACTTGGACCCATAGTTATACAACATTCTTCCCCCCTTTAACCTTGAAAATGTGTAGAGATATAATATGTGGAGTATTTCCTCGTGCCCCATGATCAGTCTCATCAATCATGGTCTTCAACTCTCTCATTTCCCACTTGATCAGAAGGGGAACTATATCCTAGATTAGATAAAAAAAGAGGAGAATCAACTCGTGGGCTAATCCCTACCCAAAAATCAATCTAAAGATCATTTTGCTTTGCATGTAAGTAACTGATTTAGATGCAAATTATAGAAAGGATGATAAGGGTGGATTAAAACATCCCTGCCTCATTTATTATTTCAGTATGTGCAAAGTGGGCATCCATACCACAAAAATATCAAGTAAGTGGATCCTAAGACTTTCCAACTAACCTTCTATGTAATTCCATGCACTGACTATGCATGGACCTAGCAAAATAGATGGATCTCTGACTAGTTCAAGACTTTGAGAAGTCTCCTTAAGTGAGATGATAAAGGAGTCCTAACGGAATTGAAGAACTACCTATCCAAACACGTGGGAAGATGAAGGTATATTGTAAAAGACAAAATTTGAGAGGGAGAGAAATGTAATGTATGCCTCATCCTATCCCGCAGCAAGTCTTGATGTTTTGCTAATGCATATCATATCAAGATGGACTCTAAATCTTTGATTTGATTATTTTTGTTATTTTAAAGTTATGAAATAAGTGTCCATAATTTTCTTTAATTATTTGTAATTGGATTAATAATAAGCACATATTAAAAGCCTTTGTGTAAGGTTCATATTTGATTTTGGTCTTGTCTCAAAACTAATAAAGTAGAAAAGACAATTTTTACATTTCAATTTCCTTTTCCATAGTATCATCAAAGAGGCCCCAAATTTTTCAAATATTTGGGTAGTGATGTGTATGAACACACTTAGGACCATTTGGGCACTTTTATCCCTTATTAGGGGTTTTTTTCCCACCTTATATATTCATCTATAACTCTAATGGGTCACTTATATTTGTACACTCACTTGGTAATACATTTAATATTCAATTGTCTCCAAACTTCTTCTTCTTCCTTGTGCTTCTCGTGTGCTTTTGTAGACCTTGAACTACAACAATTGGTATCAAAGCAAACCATTGCTTTCTTTAAGGCATCATCGACACCCTCTAGTCACAGTCCTAATATATCACAAAGATTATTGAGCATACTTGGCACAATTAGGAGTTCAAAGCACCTTTGCTTTGTGGCATCAAAATTATGGTTTGATCTTGTTTTTGTCTATGAACATGTTATTGTAATGATTGTGCAAGTAAATTTGTCCTCTGTGCCAAACACACACACACACACACACACACACATATATATATGTGTGTGTGTGTGTGTATATATATATATATATATATATATATATATATATATATATATATATATATATATATATATATATATATATATATATATATATATATATATATATATATATATATATATATATATATATATATATATGTATATATATATGTGTGTGTGTGTGTGCGTGCTTGTAGTAGCGAATCAAAACCTATATATATATATATATATATATATATATATATATATATATATATATATATATATATATATATATATATATATATATATATATATATATATATATATATATACATACATATATATATATATATATATATATATATGTATTGGTCGCTAGTATAGGCATCTTAAAGTCTACTATAGATCTAGTAGAGCTTGACTGGGTATTTTGTGTTCAAATTTTTGAGATACAACCAATTTTTTGCCTCATGGTATTTGGTCACTAGCGATAGTTGAAAGCAATGATGTATACAGTATGTTGGTTGTTAAGGATAAGTTGGATGGTACTAATTACCCATTGTGGCCATACATGATGCATCATGTATTGGTAGCTAAAGGCTTGTGGAATATTGTATAGAGTTTTGAAAAGCATCCTATTGTACGTTCAAATAAAGCCAATTCCTTGGGATGGTAGAGATCCATATGCACATGCATTGATAGCTTGTTTATCAAGTGTGCAATTATCCTTCACATTCACTCTTACAAGACAAAAAAGGATACTTGGGATACTCTTACAACATTATACCAAGCAAGAAATAAGGCTTGTGTTGCTTACCCCAAAAATAGTTAGAAATTGAGCATATGAATGAAGGATATTGAATGGCAATTTTTTTGACAAAGATCAAAGATTTGAAAGAGCAATTGATTTTTGTTGATAAAGTCTTCCCAGGTAGTTCACTTGTGCAGAATGTTCTTTATGATCTTCCACATTTTTTTCAAATGTTTGATTCTACTCTTTGTTTGATGATCAAACACAATGAAAATGCCTTAACTTTTGATGAATTAGTCCATTTCTTGCTGCAAGAAGATGAATCTAGGCAAAACAAGTCAATTATGAGTATTGCAGATCAAGCTTTCTTAACTAGTCAAAAGAGAAAGATAAACAAAACTCATCTACTAGTAAGAAGAAGTCTGGTAATGTTGGGAAGTCAAAGAAGGAAGAAAAAGATGACAAGAATATAGAAACACTTTCAAGTACTATAAGGAGAAAGATCATATCATTAAGAGTTGTCCTAAACTAGCTGCAATAGAGGCAAAAGAAGAAAGGCTTGAATGGTTGTTGTAGAGGCTCCTATACCTAAAATAAAGTATACCAACCTTATGGAGAATGAAGAATCGATGTTAACTACTCATTGAAGCTATAACCCATGTTCTCATGAGCAGTGCATGTTTCTAGTAGACTCAGATGTAGTGGTGCCATCAAACATATTACCTTGCAACACAATTTCTTCACTTCACATGAGCCTGTTCCTACATAGAATACTGTCATGTGTGCTACTGACTCCTCTTATCCTATCACAGGAGTTGGAAAGATCATTCTAGCTATTGTTGATGATAGCTCTTTTAGATTGTCAAATGCCTTATATGTGCAAGGGATCAAGAAAAATATGTTATTAGTCTTAGCACTAGCCAAGATTGACTTGGTTATTAAATTTGCTAATGACAGATGTATATTCATGATCTCTTGAATGGTGATGTCATCATTGCTTTTGGCATTTGATAACATGGGTTTTTATAAGCTCATAGGTTATGTGAAATCTATGAATGATCCAGCATGTGGTTTATGATTATCAGGTTATTTGGATGAAGCTTTAAAGCTTCCATCTTTGTGGTTTATCTTCAATCTTTGAGAAGGTGATCCTCTCTTTATTTCTAAATCTCTATACATGAAGCTTATCGAGAGATAGAATCTTTACTATATTTTTGGAAGAATTCTTTTCCCCTTTGAGATGATAATTGAAGAAGATTCCTATTTCCAAGAATTATCTTCTTGATGTATTCCATTGGATCATGAATCCCTTCTTTCTTTTGGTCATCAAGAAAAGTACTCAACAAGATTCAGTTCCTACTGTCCCATACTAGTGTGTTCTTTATCCAATCCACAAAACTACATTTCTATACTTTTGTATCTCACCTTCTTTGTCCTTGTTAATGCTCTTCATATGCTACAATATATCATATCAAACTATGAGAGCAAGGACTAAGGTGCTTGGATACACCACAACTTATCTTAATTTCTCAAGAATATTTGGTTAACCTTTTTACGTGGTGTAACTGATCTCATCAAACATAAATTTTGACTTGATCTTTTCATTTGCCCTACTTGGGCGTTTTGGGATTTTCAACTCTTCTTTAGCCAAATAGGTCTTTCTCCATTAGATCCTTTTTCTAGATCTCATGTTTAATGTTCTACCCATGGGTTTTATTTAGGGATTTGACTTTTATGCTTCACCCAAGAAACCATTTTCCTTAGGTCTTTATCTATTTCTTGTATATCCTTTGCCTTGCAATGTGTTTTTTAGAGCATAAGGTATAAGTTCTTGGGGACTTTCCCTCGTCCTTAAGTGTTTTCATCCTCAAAAATTGCTTCATGGTTTATAGTTTCTATTGCTTTTTGGAGTTTGAAAGAGTTTATTTTCAATCTTTTATTGTTGTCCTCAGTAAAAAGAAATATTTAGAGCTTTTTAATTTTTCTCCTCTACGTTTATTGAACATTTATCTCTGAGTTCAAGCTTTGATGACTTGCAAATCCAACATCCCATACCACTCAACCCACTTTAGTGGTAGTGTAAGCCTAGATGTCCCATACCATCCACCTTACACTTCCACTTTAGTAAAGGTAACTTTAGCTTTAACCTTCCGAATAAACCTTTTTTTAGTTTAATCAAGTGAGAGTTATTACATCTTAGACTTGTAAGTGTTATTTCCACTGTAGAGCACCTGGTGATCATGTCACAATGAAATTTTAACTTAACAAGTCTCAATTGTAATTGCAACTTGAAAAGACTTAATCTTAAGTATTTCAATGATTCTTTTGTTCAAATGTTTCTTGAACAATTGTTCTTGATAATAGAGCTAGTTTTTTTCTTTTAAACTAGATATTATCTCTGGACATAATCATGATTCTTAACTTAAAAGAATAATTGATTTGCCAATCAAATTCTTAATTATGAAGAGGATGGTAACACCTTTTACTCTCAATGAAAGTTGTTCTTTACTTCAAGGATATAGGTAAATGGTTATTGAGCTTGGAGAACTTGTATAAAGCTCAAAATAAGAAAATTCCTTGAAGGGAGGAACTACTACTTTGAAAATATTATATTTTTATCATCTTTTCAATGGTAAGTTGAAAATTTCTTAACATATGATTATTCATAGGATATTGATATTTCAAACACTTTTTCTCTTCTAGAGCTTTGATAATAATCACTTTAAGCTAGCAACATGGCCTCATGGTTAAAGAAGAGAAATTTTTTACCTCACTTAAGTCCTTGGTCTTATTGATCACGAATGCCATGGGTTTTATGGATTAATGCCATAATAAGGACTTTAAGCTTAAGGTATTTCAAGAAATTAGGATTATTTGGCTTTTAATTGCTAAGCCAAAAATAAAGGAATTAAATGGTTTACCATGGCCAATTGGCCTCATCAACCATTATTCTTAGAACCTTTGGATTTTAAGTCCTATTACATGAAATTAATCTCCCTCATGACTCAAAAACCCATGTAATAAATTTCATATGCATACTAGTGTATGCCAACCATTTACACCTGTATTGGAAGAGGTGTAGCACGCATAAGGTTCAAAAAACAAACCCCTCCTTAAAGCATGCAAAATTTCAAATCTAGAACTTTGTATGTTCAAAGGATGGTTCAAAATTTCCAAGAAACTTTGTATATGCAAATTGCAAAAATAAATTAAATGCATTTTTCCTAACCATGAATATAATTAGGCACAATCAATCTTTCTTTTCCAGAACCATATGAACTTGAATCTAAACTCACAAAGACTTAGGTTGCTCCACTAGTATTACATCCAAACCCATGACATCAATAGATGACATAAAGCAAATCATTTCCATGACTAATTGTCCATGTGACCAAGCAACTTAGGCCACCTTAATCTATGCATCCACTTCCCAATTCACATGCTTTGTATGCTATATGATTTGCAAGGAAAAGAAAAGGGTTATAGATACTTAGTTGGAAATTAATCCTCTCTTGACTCTGCTTAAATGCTTCCATGGTGGTGATGTAGACTTGGCCATCAAACCTCTTCCATTGTTGAATTCCATCTTGGGCGTTTCATACTTATTATTGTGCCTGAATATGTTCATCTAAATTTTCAAAATCATGCAACTATTATACGCATCCATGCAATCTCTATGCATGAATATTCTATACATGTGTTTCCTTTGAGTATGATGCACACTCATTATTATTCTTCATAGAACTTAATAAAAGTTTGCTTGATGAAGGCAAGAACTCCCTAATTTATTGTGGATCTCTTGGAAAAGAAACTTTGAAAAAACAATCATGCTCTTTCGAATGCATGTAATAGTATTTTTCATAAAAGTGATCTTTGTGCATGAGAAATTCGTGCACCAAATGCACAAACTCGCAGGTCGATCATGTCTAGAATACCACGGAATTTAGAAAAGAACATAATTGGAATGATAATTATCTTCATCAAAAACATGTTCTTTGGGAAGATCCTTTCTTTATCCCTTCATTCTTGCACTATTACATTGAGACTAACTAGATGGCTCGTTCTCAGAGCTTCTTGAATGGATGCCTTCGTTATTTTGTGGCTTCCTCCAAACCTCTAAAATTCTCAAATGACATTAGCATGATTTCACCCACTAAATTGAATGTGTTTTTTAATGCAAAAACATAAAGAAGATAGTCATTATTGGATCTCTCTTAGTGCATGTCTTTGTTGATATATTTAGGTAGTGATATGTGTGAACACTCTAGGACCGTCGGGGCACTTTTTTCCCTCTTTAGGAGGTTTTTTCCCCCAACTTGTATATACGCCTATTGCCCTAATGGGCTACTTATCTTTGTACATTCTCTAGTAATACATTCAGTATTGTGTGTTGTGTTCCAAGGTTCTTCTTCTTCCTTGTACTGTTCGTGTGCTTCTGCAGACATCTAACTCCAACAATTGGTATCAGATTAGGTCGTCGCTTCATCTAGGGCGTCGTCTACACCTCTCCGGTTGCAGTCTCAGATTCGCACGAAATTTGGTGAGCATACTCAGGGTGTTTCAACCTCCGAACTCACTATCGCAGTGCTTGTGCAGGCTATTTTGTCTTTTTGTGCCAAAGGTATATACTTGTTTGGTTCGCTAGTATAAGCATCTCAAAGTCTACTACAAGTTTAGCAGAACTCGTCTGGGCAGTTCCGTTCAACTTTTTGAGATACAACCAATTTTCTGCATCAAGGTATTTTAGTCACCAGCCATGGCTGAAAGCAGTGATGTATTTTATATGTCGGCTGTTGAGGATAAGTTGGATGATACAAACTACCCATTGTGGGATTATATTATGCAACATGTATTGGTTGCAAAAGGACTGTGGAACATTGTGCAGGGTGCTGAAAAACGTCCTATCACACCTGCAACTGTTACAACTATAGGTACTGAAGCTGATGCAGAAGGTGGCGAAGATGATGATGTTCTGCATATTCCTCTTCGTGCTGCGGTTTTTGCTGCACCTATTGTAGAGCAAATTCATTGGGATGGCAGAGATGCCAAGGCACATGCATTGATAGCTTTGTCTATCAAACATGCCATTATTCCTCACATTCGCTCTTGCAGAACAAATAAGGATGCTTGGGATACACTTACCACATTGTACCAAGCTAGGAATGAGGCTCGGGTTGCTTACCTCCGAAAACAGTTGGAGAGTGAGCACATGAATGAAGGTGATTCTATGGAAAGTTTTCTAACAAAGATCAAAGACTTGAAGGAATATTTGATTTCTGCTGATGAGGCTATACCAAATAGCTCACTTGAGAAGACCGTTTTGAATGGTCTTCCTGACTCATATGAGAGTTTTGCTTCTACTCTTCGGTTGATGATGAAAGGCAATCCAAATGCCTTGTCATTTGAGGATTTAGTCTCTGTTCTATTGCAACAAGATCAATCTAGGCAGAATAGGTCCATTATGCATGTTGCAGATCAAGCTTTCTTGGCTAGTCAGAAGGGCAAAGGAAAATGGAGCTCTTCAATTAGTAAGCAAAAATCTGCTAATTCTGCACAATCGAAGAGGGAAGACAAAGATGAAAAGAAATCAGAAAACCAAAATTTTTTTTGAAGGTACTGTAAAGGAAATGATCATATCATAAAGAACTGTCCAAAAGTGGCTGCTAAAGAGGCAAAGAAAAAAGAGGCTGGAATGGTTATTGCAGAAGCCTCTACACCAAAAACAGATTCTGCTAATCTTGTGTAGGAAGAAGAATGGGCGTTTACTATTGCTTGCAGTTTTGACCCATCTTCTCATGAGCAGTGCATGTCTGTAGTAGACTCAGATGTTTGGTACTTTGACAATGGGGCAACCAAACATATTACCTCGTAGCGCAGTCTCTTCTCTTCACTCGAGCTTACCCCCATAGGGAATACTGTTACATGTGCCAACAAGTCCTCTTATCCTGTTATGGAAGTTGGTAAGATCATTTTGACTACTGCTGATGGTAGTTCTTTCACTTTGTCAGATGCTTTGTTTGTGCCAGGGATCACGAAAAATCTGTTATCAGTTTTTGCATTAGCCAAGATTGGCTTAGTTGTGAAATTTGTTGATGAGAGATGTGCAGATCGTGATATGTCAAATGGTGATGTGGTTATTGCTTTTGGCATTTTATGTCATGGGTTGTATAAGCTCATAGACTATGAAAGATCTGTAAATGATTTAGCATGTGCAGTACATGATTCTCAGGCTACGTCAGATGCAAAGCTTTGGCATGCATGGTTTGGTCATTTGAATTTTGCTAGTTTGCTACAATTGCAGAAATCTGAAATGGTGTCCTCTTTGTCCAAACTTGAGGCACTCAAAAAACATGTTTGTGAAGGCTGTATTTTGGGCAAAATGCAGCGTTCTTCCTTTCCAAAAGATGGTTCAATTTGGGCTACTAAAAAATTATAGCTTGTACATAGTGATGTCTGTGGTCCTATGTAGACACCTTCTTTTGGAAATTATCTTTACTTCGTTACTTTCATCGATAATTTTTCCAAGCATGCATGGGTATATCCATTTAAGGCAAAGTCCGAAATGTTCATGTGCTTCAAACAGTTTTTGGTTTTGACTAAAAATCTGTCAGCATGTAAAATGGGCACCCTCCGTTCTGATCGAGGGGGGGAATATATGTCTTCTGAATGGTTGAACGTGGGATAAAACATGAGTGTAAAGTGTCATATACACCTCAACAAAATGGAGTTGTTGAACGAAAGGATAGGTCAATCATGGAGATGGCGAGGTGTATGGTCAAGAGTCAGGCTTTACCAGACAATTTTTGGCTTGAGATGTCATGTGTGCAACATATATACTTAACAAGTGTCCCAATAAAGCACTGTAGTCTATCACTCCTTATGAGGTTTGGCATGATCACAAGCCATCTGTTGCTCATCTGCATGTTTTTGGTTGTTCGGCATATACATTAGTGCCTGAACAACATCGCAGAAAATTGGATGATAAAGCAGTAAAATGTATTTTTGTTGGGTAAAGTTTTGAAAGTAAAGGCTATTGTCTGTATCATCCACATACTAAACACATTCTGGTTAGTCGTGATGTTGTTTTTGTGGAAGATGCTATTTAGCCATTGCTTTCATGTACTAAGGAGACATCCGTTAGCTCTAAAGACATGTATCATACTTTGCTGCCTCTTTTTACAGGTGGACAGTCTAGTGCTGCTCCTAATGAGGCAACTTCTCAGCCTTTGCAGGTTTCATGTGATGATGCAGATCATCCCATTTTTGATGCAGATTTACATGATGCACTTGTTGATGAGAGAGCTGATATTGAGCAGGCAAAAACTACGCAAAAATGGCTGGTGCAGACTTTGCGTGACACCAAATTAGATGCACCTCTGTCATATCGTACTCGATCAGGCTCTCATAGTGCCTCCTTTGCATCAGATTGCTATGCTATGGCTACATCTAGTCTCTGTGATGAGAATGAGCCTCTTTCATTCGATGAAGCACAAAATTCAGGAAATTGGATGGCTGCTATGCAATCTAAATATGATGCTATAATGAAGAAAGATACTTGATCTTTATGTGACTTGCCTCCTGGCAAGAAAGCCATTGGCACTAAGTGGGTTTACAAGCTGAAGCGTAAGCATGATGGAATAGTTGACATGTATAAGGCTAGGCTTGTTGCAAAGGGTTATGCACAAGAAAGAGGCATTGATTTTGAAGAGACTTTTTGTTGGAATTTGGGGCCCCAGGATCGTTCCAAACTAAAACCTTTTGAGCATACACAACTTAATTGACAAGATGATATGTGAGATAGAAAAAGATAGAGATCTTGAGACAAGGATAGGGAACGTAAGCTGGATGCTTCCTCACTAGAAAATAGATGTCCAAATTACAACATGGGAGTACAACTCAACCATATAACGTGGTGCACTCACTAATGGAAGAATTTTCAAGAAGATGATGATACAAAATTTAGATTATGTTGAAATAATCTAAGTATGTGAAGTCAACGAGCAACAAAGCTAACCTTATTCTCACAAAATAGTGTAACAAAATTGTAAATCAACCAATCCTAATTTTGAGATTAGGATAGTGAAACCCTAAAAACAAAATATAAGGTTAACTCACAAAAGATAGTTACCACCACCTTGTAGAAGACTTCTTGCTCCAAGAGAGTAGCCTCCCCTTCACCAAAACTCCACCTCCTCAAGAGTGTGTGAACACTCTCTCTTCAAGAAGACCTCCTTCTAGCTTGAGATCTTTAAGTGATTAGGAATAATGAGCCCATGATCTCCTTATATAGTATTATAGGCCTATTCAAAAGCATGCTTAAATAAAGCAAACGATTTCCATCGAAAAAGCTTTAGCGTGAAAACGGTGTCGCTAAATAACGATCGCTATGAACTTCAAACGATGCCCATTGCTTTTTCTTTTTTCCAAAAAAAAAAGCATAAATCATATCTATTGCTTAGCGCTGCTGCTTACAGGACTTGAACCCGGGTGAGTTCTTTGAAGGGCTGACATTCTATCCACACTGCCCATCGTGGCTTCTTGAAAAACTATCTAGCATAATCATCATATGCTAAAATATTGAGGATCTTGGACAAGTTGTGCACATTGTTTCCAACAATCCCTCCTTCAATGTCACAATGGTACAAGCTTTACTAAACTGCAAATCTTCTCATGACTATCTCTAGCATTGCTTTGGTAAATATACCTGCAATATTCTCACTAGAAGGAACATAAACCAGCTGAATGTGCTTCTTAGCTATCTACTCTCGAATATAGTGGTAGTGTACTTCTATATGCTTTGTCCTTGCATGATGCACTAGATTCTTAGCTATAACTATAGCACTCTGGCTATCTGATAATATCTGAATGGGTTCATGTACTCTCACATCAAGATAACTGAAAATCTTCTGCAACCATACTAACTCTAGAGTAGCTATAAATGCTGCACGATATCCAGCTTCACACGATGAAGTGGCAATAGTGGGTTGTCTCTTCGAAAGCCATGAGATAAGACAATCTCCCAGATAAAAACAAAATCCACCAGTACTTCTTCTTGTGTCTCTATCACCTGCCCAATCAGAATCTGAAAATCCTTTTAGTAACAAATATGTAGATTTCAAAAATACCATAGCATAATTTGAAGTTCCCTTCAAATATTGAAAGATCCGCTTTACTGCTTTCCAATGTAACACTGTCGGATTCTGCATGAACCTTGATACTTGAGAAACTGCAAACTCTATATCAGGATGTGTATTACAAAGATATATCAAGCAACCAACTGCTTGACTATATAGAGTAGCATCAAATAGCTCTCCATCTGCTACCATCTGTAAAGACATGTTCTGATCCATAAGCATTCTCATCTCGAAACAGAAACTAAATCCCAAGAACATAATGCAAAATGCCTAAATCATTCACATCAAATTTTTGCTTCAATTGTTCTTTGAACATCTGCAAATCTTCATCTCTAGGATCTGTGACTATAATATCATCCACATAAATGATTGCTATAATAATCATACCTATTTCAGCTTTAACATAACGAGTTGGAGCTGCATCTAAGTTATGGAAACCAATGGATAAAAGATATGTATGTATCTTTTCATACCATGTTCTAGGTGCCTGTTTTAAACCATACAAATCTTTTATAAGCTTGCACACTAAGTGTTCTTTAACTCTCTTTTCAAAACCTTCTGGCTGCTGAATATACACACCCTCATGTAAATCACCATTTAGAAAAGCAGTCTTAATGTCAAGTTGATATATATGCCAACCAAAATGCGCTTCTAGAGAAAGTATTGACCTGATAACAATCATCCTAGACGTAGGAGCAAATGTCTCATCATAATCAATACCTTCTTGTTGTGCACATCCTTTGACAACCAACCTGGCCTTGTATCTACCATTAGTACCATCTGCTTTCCTTTTGATTTTGAAGATCCATTTTACACCTATAGCTAAGTGCATCTTTAACACATGCAGGCTCATCTTCAACTGTAGTACGTGCCAAAATATCATGAATTTCAAAGTCTTCAGCAAAACTTACATGATCTTTTTGTTGTTGCTATCTAGTCTGACTTCTTGTTCTTACATGATATTGTTGTTGTTTTCTAGTCTGACTCCTTGTTCTTCCTGTAAAAGTCTTTATACCACTATCTTTCCAAGTTTGATATAACCACATAGGTGTATCCTTTAATAGTGGTGAAACTCTTTCTGAACTTTGAGCTTCCACAGGTTCTGGAACTTGTCCTGCCGAGGTACTATGACTTTCTGGAACTCTAACTTCTTCCATTTATAGAACCAAAGTCTCTTGTGGAATTGACTCTGTAGAAGGTTGTGAAATTCCTCTTTCTTCAACTCTTTCTTGAATCCTAGGAATTTTAAATCCCTCCTGATATGGTTGAACATGTACATCCAAAAATTCCTTCTAAAAAATGTTGGAACAAATCCATTACAAGCCTAAGTATTGGCTTGAGTTCTAGGAAAAATAGAAAGAGAAGACAATGTATGGAAATCTAAGAGCACTTGTGAACTCACCCTTGTAATTGTTTGATCATTTACTTGATGTAAAAGTAAAAGGAATCAAAAGTGGTTGATTAGGAAATTACTTTTAGGTGAGCAAGATTCAAATTCAAATCTTGGCTCCAAAACTCTCTATATATACATGGTAGTTTAGTCGCACTTTGAGAGGCATCCATAAGCTAAGCTATATGCTATATCAAGTGTGGATACAAGGCACACACATGTATCTGTAAGTTCATTGTATTCCACAATCAATATACATTCATATTTATGATCATACAAGTTCAAATCTTCATGGTTGTGTGACTCTACTCTTCACTGTTATGCTTTTTAGATTTTTTTAGTCAGATTGCAGAGTTCATTTCTCTCAGTGTGGTGCACCATTTTCATTGATTTAACTTGTTAAAGTTTTCTTTTAGAGTCTACTATATTCTCACAAAATTTCGTTGCTATTGGAGTTCTCAATCTTGAGTTATGTTCAGTTGAAGTCAACGTTGTTTGTCCATATTCACTTCTCTGAAGATTTTTTATTTTTTTCAGTCAACTTGTCAGAGTTGGTTCTCCACGTGTTCTTCATCAAATTGCATGATTCAAAGCTTTTTGGATTCACATACTTTCTAGTATCAGTGTACAAAATTTCATAATCATTGAATGTTTGAATCTTGAGTTATGATTATTTTTCTGCACACTAGTCTAAGCACTATTGTAGCCCGTGAAAATCAGGATGATGTCATAACTTGTTAACTTCATTCTCATTGTATGATTCACTTTTTCTGATGAAATTACTCTTGAAAGTTAGCTCTCTAAGTTACTTAGAGTTCCCCAAAAGGAATTAAGCTAATTGCTGCTATGCTTAGAATGATTCAAAACACTGGACAAGTGTATGAATCAAAATAGCAAGTTTTTTGCCTTTGAATTAATTCCTCCTCATCTATTTTGATCTATCTTTTTGAGATTGATCTTCCAAGGTACATAGGGTGTCTAACACATCCTTTGGCAAGCTAAAAGAGCCCACCACATAATCCTGGGGTTCATTTGGCTAGTGTATATCAAGGATTTTGCAGCACCACTTCATCTTCAAGCACATATCTATCCATCTCTTCATAGTGGTATCAGAGCAAGGTAGAAGTTTATATGGTTATGTGGCTGGAGATGAAGTTATGCCAAGTTTCAAGAACAAAAGTCAACCAACACAAGAAGAGCAAGAAAGATTGAGCACATGGTGCTCCAAGGATGCACTTGCAAGGTCTTACCTCCTTAACTCTATCTCAGATTTTTTGTTGCCTCACATTAGAAGTTGTAAGACATCTCAGGAAGTGTGGGATGCACTTGAAGCTTTCTTCTCTTCAAGTACCAAAGCTAGGAAGTATCAACTATGACTGGATTTCACAACCCTCAAGAAGGCTCCCAAAAAAAATGTGACTAATTTTGTCACAAAGATCAAGGACATAGCTGATCAAGTGGGAAGCATTGGAGAGGTAATAGATGAAGAGCAAATTATAAGGCAGGTCATCAATGGATTGAAAGGAGATGACAAGTGGGAAGCATTCACCACAGCTATGGATTTGTACATGGACATGCATGTACCTAATTCAATACACTCCTTGGACAATTACTCACTCAAGTGGCAAAACTTATCAAGAATGGAGAAAGCTCTAAAGGTAATCAATCTTCATCCTTATATACTGATAAAAGCAAGTCCAAAGAAAACAAAGGAAAGTCAAAGAAAGTGGATGATAAAGCAGGAACATATCAAGCTAACTATGCAGGTAGAGGAAGACATGGCAGATGTAGAGGAAGAGGAGGTAGACAAGGCAGGGGGAGATCCCAAGACTCCAACCCATGTTCTATTTGTGGATTAACTAATCATACAACTAAAAATTGCTTTAGGAATTCCAGGAATCAAAGAGGTAGAGGATACAATAGAGGAAGTTATGGCTACTCAAGAGGAAGGTTCAACAATTATCATGGCAACTACAACAATTACAATCATTCAAACTATCAAGGAGGCTACAAAGGAAGGAGAGACTTCAATAACTACACAGAAGACTCAAACAAAGAGGACTCATTGCTAATCATGAATATGGCCATGCCACAAGGTAAATCTGATGAGCATGTTTTCTACATAGATTCAGGTTGTTCCAATCATGTGGCAGGAAATGTGGCCCTCTTATCAGATTTAGAAGATCCAAGGAACAAGCATGAGGTACAAATAGGAGATGATACAAGACACCTTGTGGAGAAAATAGGAAATGTCAAAGCACCTGATGGAAACATCACCTTACTCAGTAAGGTACTCTATGTCCCTACCATTACAAAGAATTTGATAAGTGTTGGATAGACAGTAGAAAAAGGATTGCAAGTCAGGTTCACAAGAGGAGGAGCATATGTGGAAGACCCTAGCCAAGGGTTCGGAAGAATAGCAAAGGGAGAAAAAACAGGTAGATTATTCACTTTTGAGTTGCAAGACATAAGGAACATAGTTCTCTTCAACTATGGTAATCAAACACTCACAGAACTAGAGGTATGGCACAAGAGATTGGCACATATTGGTGAAAGATCATTAAAGCAAATTTGCAGGGATCAAAGTGTACTTGGACTCCCTAAATTGTCAAAACAACACATGATTTATAAGTGCAGTGCATGTCAATTTGGAAAGTCTCACAGGTTACCATTCATGAAGAAAAGTTATATGCATGGAGATCTCTTGGAGTTGGTTCATACAGATGTATGGGGACCTAGCAAGGATGCTTCAATATCTGGATCAAGGTATTATGTCTCCTTTATTGATGATTGCAGTAGATGGACTATCCTATTCTTTATGAAACACAAAGATGAAGTTTTTTCATGCTTCAAAAGATATTTGGCTCTTGTAGAGAATCAAACAGGTAAATCACTAAAAAGGCTAAGGTCAGATGGAGGGGGAGAATACTTCTCCCATGAATTTGGTTCCTTTCTTCAACAAAGAGGAATAAAAAGAGAGGTAACTACAAGATAAACTCCTGAGCAGAATGGAGTGGCAGAAAGGAGGAATAGGACAATTGTTGAAGCTCCAAGGTCCATGTTAAATGAAAAGCATTTGCCTAATTATCTATGGATTGAGGCTGTATCTACAACCACTTACTTGATTAACAGGTTGCCTCCAAAATGCCTTGATGGGATGACTCCATATGAGGCTTGGAATGGAAGAAGAACTAGCTTAGATCATTGTAAAATTTTTGGATGTATTGCTTTTGCTCATTGTTTACTCTGAAAGCCAAAGAGAAAATATCGAGCTATGCTTACGTTTGATCTAAAGCACTCGAGATCAGTTCAATCTTCTTGCTTTAAGTCACCGAGTAGTACTTGAATGTAACCGAAACTTCTCCTTGCACATGCACTCTCATTCCACCTAATTCTCGTTTCCTATCCTCTCTCCGATCCTTAACTCTTCCTTATCACTTGCTCATGTACACCCATGCCCACCTGTGCACCTACCCCCATTTTCCTTTCTCTTGTTATCTCCTTCCCATACACATCCTTCTTCCCGCTGACTTCAAGTTTCTATTACCCCTACTCACTTTTCTTCCCCATGTTGAAGATAAATGTACAAGCTCATTTTCATATGAGCCATGATTGGATAAATTTACCAAATATAAAGATACAGAAAAAGTGGAGGAAAAAAGGAAAAAATAATAAAAGAAAAAGTCTAGTCAAAATTCATGATGAGAAAGAGATACAATATCTTGCCTTGTAGTTAGTAGCATGTAGTGGAGAAAGTGGTGAGTTAAGAAGGAGGCACAAACTTCTTCACATGCTGATTGGTTATAAAAGTGAAGTGGTAGCACATTCAAAACAAGGAGAGAAAGAGGCAAGAGCTCCCAGTAGTCGGATCTAGCCAATTTGTCATTTTGGTTTTCCCTTAGACTCCTTCCAGTCGCACGTCAGTTTGTACACAGCTCTGTTGCAGAGCTCATATCTCAGTGCATATGTAACCATTTTGTGCATTTAAACATTCATTGGAAAGCTTATCTCCTGTACTTTCTACATATCAAATATCTCTTTGTTTGAAAGCTTATGTAGTTTGTGAGATATCAGTGAAAGAGTGAAGTCTAGTTTTTCAGTATACCTATGTAGATAGGTAGTCTATTTTGGTCAGTTCAGTTTCCCAACCAAAACATATCCAAATTGTGTGACTTTTGTCTTGTTGGAAAGGCCTTGGCATCTACTTTCAGTGTTGCAAATATCTCATTCAGATCATTCATATTCTTTGAGATATCTGTCAGAGAGTAAAGTCCTGTTTTATAGTGTACTTATGTGTGCAGGTGGTCTATCTTGGTGAGTTGAGTTTCCTAATCAAAACTCATCCAAATTACTTGATTTTTAGCTTGTTGGAAAGCTATTTGTGTCTAATTTTTCTGTACCAAATATCTTTCTCAAAAGATATATATTCAGAGAGCTATCAGTCTGAGAGTGAAGCTCATACCTGTGTGGACAGGTAGTTCATCTTTGTCAGTTGTGTTTCCTAATCAAAACTTGTCCAAATTAAGTTATTTATAGCTTGTTAGAAAGCTCTCTTTGTCTACTTTGATTGACTAAAGGCTCAAGTCCATTTGAGTTTTGTATTGAGCGCAGTAAGCTATCTAAGGTGCAACTATTTGTCCAAGTGCTGGACATACAAGGGTTCACTACACACTTCCGTTGCGCATAGGAGAACTCATTCTCCACATTTGGTATCAGAGCAAACTTGGTGCTGAAGCTTTATCATCAGAGCTGGAGTTGAAGTAGAGCAAAAGAGGAGCTACAAAACAAGAGGGAGCTTCACAAACGCAAGAGCAAAGGACTATAACTATTTGAGGTAACTCTCAAAGTCTTTGATACTCTTCAATGGCTGACTTGGGTCAAAAAGTAGAGAGGTTGGACAAGGATAACTATCCCGTGTGGAAGTTTAGAATGACCAACTACCTAATGGGCAAAGGCTTGTGGGGTATTGTGAGCGGCGATGATGCTCAACCTCAAATCAATCAAGCTATGGCCACCGAAGTCCAAAGGAGGCAAGCAAAAGAATGGGAAGAGAGGAATAGGAGAGTCATGTTCCTCATTTTGCAAGTCATTACTAATGCCATGGTAGGGCATATTCAACATCTAGAGAAAGCTAAGGATGCTTGGGAAGCTCTTGAAAGGATGTATTCAACAAATACCAAAGCTAGGAAACTTCAACTCAAGAATGAGTTGAACACAATCAAGAAAAGTTCGAGTCAATCCATAGCTGAATATACTTTGAAGATTAAGGAGCTAAGCGATGCTTTAGCTTCTATTGGCACAACGGTTGAAGACGAAGATCTTGTGTGTTATACTCTCAATGGCTTGAGAGAAGATGAAAGATGGAAGCCTTTTATAACTTCCATTAACTTGAAAGATGTATATCCAGGTTTTGAACAACTAATCCCTCATCTTGTCACAGAAGAGCTTAGCTTCGGTGGTCCCAAAGGAAAGGACAGCCACAACCAAATGTTATATGCAGGTCGAGGCAAAGGAAGAAACTCAAGAGGAGGCTCAAGGGGAAAAGGAAGAGGTCACAACCACTCCAACTACAATCAAAACATTGAGAAGAAAACAAGGATGCATCAAATGCCAACACACAAGGAAGAGGTCGAGGTAGAAGTAGAGGAAGAGGCGGAAGCTCCTACAATTCTCATAAAGGTATAACATGCTATCATTGTGGTAAAGTAGGACACTATGCTAGTGATTGTTGGCTGAAGAATGGAAGACCAAATGGAGGCAATCAAAGGAACCAAAGCAACTATGCAAGCACCTCAAGTGAAGGAAGCAAGGACACACTACTTGCAATGAGACATGAGTATAGAAGCTCTTGTGAAGATGACAAGAAATGGTACATTGATTCAGGTTGTAGTAACCATATGTCATGCCAAGGAAGTTTGTTCACTAATCTACAGGTACCAAGTGGAAAATGATGTGTTGAAACAAGTGATGATACTCAACACATGATTGAACATATTGGAGATATAATGCTTGGAGATACAAGTAAAGCAAAGGTACTATCTAATGTTCTTCATGTTCCTACAATTTCAAAGAACTTGATTTCAGTAGGACAAATGGTAGAGAAGGGTTATCATGTCATGTTCAATGAGAATGGGTGCTTCATAAAGAATCCAAAGGAAGGCTTCAAGGTCATTGCTCGAGGTAGAGAGAAGGAAGGATGTTCACTTTGGATGTCCAACATCCACATGGAAAGGTCATGTACATTCAATGTGGGAACAAGAAGATTTCAGAGCTGGACTTATGGCACAAAAGAATAGGACACATCAACATTCCAAAGCTGAAGGACATGAGCAAACATGAAGTGGTAAGAGGTCTTCCAAAATTTAATAGCATTGGACTACATGAGTTATGTGAAGCTTGTCAACTAGGAAAGCAAACGAGGCAACCATTCAAGAGGAGCAATTATGTGGCTCCAAATGTCTTGGACTTGATACATACAAATGTATGGGGACCAACCCAAGAGGCATCAATGGTTGGTAATAGATTTTTTGTCACCTTCATTGATGATCACTCAAGAAATGTATGGCTGTTTTGTATGAAGCAAAAATCAGAGGTGTTTTCTATATTCAAAAGATTCAAAGCTGAAGTTGAAAAGGAAACAGGAAGGTCTATCAAAACCTTAAGGTCCGATGGTGGAGGAGAATACTTCTCCAAAGAATTTTCAGATTTTCTACAAGAGAATGGGATCAAAAGGCAATTCACTTGTAGGTATACACCACAACAAAATGGAGTAGCTGAGAGGAAAAATAGGCAAATTGCTGAAATTGCAAGATGCATGCTCAACGAGATGAAGGTACCATTGTACTATTGGGCTGAAGCTACCACAACCGCCATTTACTTGATGAATAGGTGCACAACATCGGGAATACATCACTTGACTCCTGAAGAGGTATATTTCGGTAAGAAACCTGATCTTACACACCTCAAAGTGTTTGGATGTGTTTGCTTTGTTCACATTCCACAAGAAGTTAGAACAAAGATGGAACCAAAATCAGAAAAATGCATTTTCATCGGCTACTCGACGGAGCAAAAAGGATACAAGTGTTACAACCCTAGAACAAAGGAATTAAGAGTCTCGCGAGATGTGGTCTTTGATGAACTAAGACCATGGTATGAAGATAAAGGAAAGGAAAAGATTCTTGAAGAAGATTGTGATGATTATGCAGGAACAAATCAAAGAGAAGTTCAACAATCAAGCACAAAGGCTTCAGGTCCAGAGGCATCTACATCAAATGAAGAATGTTCAACATGGAGGGGGAGTCATTCTTTGTCTCCAAATTCAGCTCATAGTAGAGCTGAAGAAGCAAGTGCTACTCCAAACAGTGAGGTAGATGCAAGTGAAGAAGAATATGAAGAGGTAATCACTCCGATGGTAAAGTTGAATAGGTTAAAGAAGCAACTTTCTATAGGCAATGAAAGAAGATCTTCAAGGACAAGGTATCCAACTCAAAGGTTGAGTTATGATAGTTTTATGGCGACACATTTTGCATACATGATGCAGGTTATCAAAGACAAAGAGCCTGAGACATATGAAGAAGCTTGCACACAAAAGGAATGGAAGCAAGCTATGAAAGAGGAGATCAAAGCTCTCAAAGATAATCACACATGGGAGCTAGTGCCAAAGAAAGAAGGTATGAAGATTGTTCCAAACAAATGGGTGTTTAAAGTAAAGAGGAATGCTGATGGTTCACTAGCTAGATATAAAGCTAGATTAGTTGCCAAAGGATTTAAACAAACACAAGGCATAGATTATGATGAAGTTTTCAGCCCGTTGCAAAGATGGGAACTATCAGAACCTTAATAGCAATTGGTGCTTCAAGGAGATGGCCATTATATCAACTCGACATCAAAAATGCCTTTCTCAATGGAGAACTACAAGAAGATGTATACATGAGTCAACCGGTTGGATTTGAAGATGAAAACCATCCAGATTTTGTTTGTAGGTTGAAGAAGGCACTTTATGGCTTGAAGCAAGCACCAAGAGCATGGAATCAGAGATTGGTAGAGTATCTAACTAAGTGTGGATACAACCCAAGTAGTGCAGATCCTTCGTTGTACATGAAAAAAGAAGAAAATAGAGAGGTATATATTTGCATATACGTCGATGATCTCATCATAACAAGAAATGATGTTACAGGGATTAAAGATATCAAAAGGAAGCTTGGTAAGGAGTTTAAAATTTCAGACCTTGGAGAGCTGAAATATTTTTTAGGAATTGAAGTTGTTTATGGAAAGAGTGGCATCTACTTGATGCAAAGGAAGTACTTGTTGGATGTTCTTTTCAGATTTGGAATGAGTGAATGCAAACCACTCACTCAACCCATGGACACAAATACAAAGATTTGTTCAAATGATGGAGAACCATTGGAAGATGTAACGACATACAAAAGCATTGTAGGATCATTGATCTATGCAAACATTACAAGACCTGATTTGTCTTATGTTGTTGGTGTACTTTCTCAGTTTATGCAAGCCCCGACAAATGGACACTTAAATTCAGCCAAGAGAGTGTTGAGATGCATAAAGCATACAGTTAATCATGTTTTGTTTTACAAGTTTGATGAAGAGCTGCAGGTCAAAGGCTTTAGTGATGCTGATTGGGCAGGCTCAAAGGAAGATAGAAGATCAACCTCAGGTTATGTGTTCATGATAGGAAGCAAACCTATCACATGGAGCTCAAAGAAACAACATACTGTTGCACTTTCATCTATGGAGGCTGAATATAGAGGATTAGCATTTGCCACATGTGAAGCAATGTGGATTAAAAAGCTTTTGGCTGATCTTTGAGTGCAAGTTGGAACCATCCCTATATATGGTGATAACATGTCAAGTATCTACTTGGCAAGCAATCCTATGTTTCATGCAAGGAGCAAGCACATAGAGGTCCACTGCCACTATGTAAGGGAGAAGGTGCTGAGCAGATGTGGAGGTAAAGTTCATCAGAACCAAAGAGCAGGTTGCAGATATGTTTACAAAGTTCTTGGATGCTTCTAAACTCAAAGGTTTCAAGGATGCGATAAATTTGAAGGACATGGATGAAGATAACTCCCAAATGAGCTTGAGGGGGAGTGTTGAAGATAAATGTACAAGCTCATTTTCATATGAGCCATGCTTGGATAAATTTACCAAATATAAAGATAAAGAAAAAGTGGAGGAAAAAAGGAAAAAATAATAAAAGAAAAAGTCTAGTCAAAATTCATGATGAGAAAGAGATACAATATCTTGCCTTGTAGTTAGTAGCATGTAGTGGAGAAAGTGGTGAGTTAAGAAGGAGGCACAAACTTCTTCACATGCTGATTGGTTATAAAAGTGAAGTGGTAGCACATTCAAAACAAGGAGAGAAAGAGGCAAGAGCTCCCAGTAGTCGGTCTAGCCATTTTGTCATTTTGGTTTTCCCTTAGACTCCTTCCAGCCGCACGTCAGTTTGTACACAGCTCTGTTGCAGAGCTCATATCTCAGTGCATATGTAACCATTTTGTGCATTTAAACATTCATTGGAAAGCTTATCTTGTGTACTTTTTGCATATCAAATATCTCTTTGAAAGCTTATGTAAGTTGTGAGATATCAGTGAAAGAATGAAGTCTAGTTTTTCAGTATACCTGTGTAGATAGGTAGTCTATTTTGGTCGGTTCAGTTTCCCAACCAAAACATATCCAAATTGTGTGATTTTTGTCTTGTTGGAAAGCTCTTGACATCTACTTACATTATCGCAAATATATCATTTACATCATTCATATTCTGTGAGATATTTGTCAGAGAGTAAAGTCTAGTTTTATAGTGTACTTATGTGTGTAGGTGGTCTATCTTGGTGAGTTGAATTTCCTAATCAAAACTCATCCAAATTACTTGATTTTTAGCTTGTTGGAAAGCTATTTGTGTCTACTTTTTACCAAATATCTTTCTCAAAGGATATATATTCAAGGAGCTATCAGTCTGAGAGTGAAGCTCAGTTCTTCAACATACCTATGTGGACAGGTAGTTCATTTTGTCAGTTGTGTTTCCTAATCAAAACTTGTCCAAATTAAGTTATTTATAGCTTGTTAGAAAGCTCTTTTTGTCTACTTTGATTGACTAAAGGCTCAAGTCCATTTGAGTTTTGTATTGAGAGCAGCAAGCTATCTAAGGTGCAGCTATTTGTCCAAGTGCTGGACATACAAGGGTTCACTACACACTTCCGTTGCGCATAGGAGAACTCATTTTCCACACCCCACACATCCCTCCCTCTCGATTTCATTCAAAGTCTCATACATACATGCTCAACACGGGCAAGCACACCGTCTTTCCCTCTCACTTACTTTACACTACTCCCCTCTTCTGTACACACATACAATTGCACCATCTCCTCACACTTTCTATGCAATTACTTACATCCATTCCCTTCCCATTAATCGCGCGATGTTTTATTTGCTAGTCCATTTAACATTCACCTTGAGTATTTTTTTTTGTTCTCTTTTGCATTCACAGTCCTTCCCTTTAAAAGCATTAAGGGGAAATCCTATGGAGGACCGCCCTATTATCATGAATACACTCCTAACTCCATGGAATCCCAAATCCTTTGACTACTTAGATGAACAGGGTTCCCAAACTTGCAATGTTGTGGGGAATACATCATGCGCTTAAGAATTAAACGTTAGCAATAATATTTCTTTTCCCATCACTTTCACACGCTAAGAGACAGCCAAATCGAAAAGTACCAAAAGAGAGAAGTCTTTTGTATGTTTTGATCCTTGAAGTCACGTTCTCATCTATTCGCTTCAAAACTGCAAACACTTTGAAGTTCAAATCGATCAATTTTTACTAAAAATATTTCTCATAAAACAAGATTACGTATTTATGCTTCTTCACAAATCTTAAGTGTGCCATACGTAACTTCCAGAAAACATTTCTATTCGAATCTTTCAGGTTGCTTCACTTGACTGTTTTGCAACTTGATAAACAATTTTTCTCCTTTTCCTTTGATACCTCAACGTGTAGTGGAAAACTTCCACTTCTTCATTAAGTTGTTTTCAACCAAACAATTATGTATAACAGTCTTGAATGCATATGGTGCATCAACACTCATGACTTATATTGTGGCAACACCTCGACTAATTCATGCAATAAGTTATCATGTTTGGACTTAACCACTTGATTCACCAGGTGACATTATCGAAAAATCCATTAAAATGTTATTGTTAGATTCAAACAACCAGGCGAGCCTTCGGGGATCAACGCTTCAGCACATCACATGGAAAGTCTGTACCGGGAGAAATGCATGCATATATAGTCTTAACAAATCATAGCACCTTAAACATGTGTAGAAGAGAAAACAAACTCTAATCCAATTGCCAACAAGGATGCACCAAACTCTATGAGCTAAATACATTGACGATTGAAGGTTTTTCAACAACTGTGCTGCACTATGTGTACATAAATAAGGTATGCAAGAAAATATGATCAACGGACAAACAACAAGTAACAAATCTAGCTGGGGAAGCAGCACAAGAATCCAATCGGGTTCCTATATGCTCGACATGTAAGGTTCGCATGCGAAGACGATTTTCATGAATATAAACTGATCACAACAAAACAATTGGAGAAGGGAGCATAAACAAAATGGAGATGAACAATAACCAGTGTTGCAGTAACCTGACAAGTCCGTCCAGTAGCTCTATGGATCTCTTTATGCGTATCCTTGCGCCAAAATCATTCTACCGGAAATATTCCTTGCAACCTCCTTGAGCTTCACGATGTTTCTTCTACTAATGATGACTCGATGACGCGTTTATCCATGTCACTGTGAGAGCCGTTTGACTATCCATTGACATTGGCAATGGCTCCCTTGACTCAGATCTTCGAATGCTAGAACCCCCCCCTTCACACATCTATGTTTTTGCATGCCCAACAGAGAGAGAGAGGGAGAGAGAGAGAGTGGCTTCATCTCCCCCAACTTGTACTGCCTTTCTAATTCTCAATGCTCCGCTTTTCAATCGGACCTCCTGGCCTTCTCCTCTTTCTATGTACCTTCTACCCAGCCACCGAAATCACAGAGGAACAAGACCTGCCCTCTACCGGTGCCTAGATGCTCTCCCTATCCTCCTTGTTGCCTGCACACATGTGAAAGAAAACCACCCCTTCTTCTTCTTCACCTGCCCGAAGAAAAAACAACGTAACCGCTCCAAAATGATGCTCTCCACCTTCTACTCCAAGAGTCCCATTCCTCCTCCCCTCGACTGCTCTGAGTATCCTCTCTTCCAGCTCCCCCCGTTGCCACTTCAGAAGCAGACAACCCCTTGTTCTGATGTAGAGCAAATTAACCTCCTCTCCTCGAGCCTGCGCATCTGTCCCCCCCTTTTATTCCTGCAAGCGTTTGACTTCACCTTATTGTTCAGGCACCGTGAGCAAGACAAAAAAATTGCGCAATTCGGCAACCTCCTCTTTAGTATCACCTGTCCCCAAAACGGCTTCTGGTGTTTTCTACATTCTAGCTACCTAGAGATAAAACAAGAACATGCTGACCGTTTTTCTCTACTTTTTTAGCAGCTTTTGATTCGATATCTCAAGGCCTCTTTTGTCTACAAGTTCATCGCCACTGGCTGACAAAAAACCATTCATTCTCTTCCATGTTAGGATAGACCAGTACCTCCACAAATTCTGCCTTCAGCCTGAGAAACTGAGAGTTGAGGTAAAAGAAGAAAGAACCCAATCACATAGCTCCCTCTCAAGCTCCTTCTCTCTTCAATAGATAGCTTCCCTTCCTCTTCATGCCAAAAATTGGTAATTATTTGACTCTCATTGTTGATGGACGGCTCTACCATCGACATGGTTTCTCCTTCTCAATGAATGTCTCCTGCACATTCCCTAGAAAAATAATAGGAAATTGGTTGTCATAGTAGTGCTAACATGTGTCATACTCCTTACAGCATTGGGTTAAATACATGGCCTCCATGAACCCTCAAATGGAGACTTTCAGCTAGCATCACGTCACATTCATAGAAGAGCATGGAACTGAAATTGCTACATTTCTAAAAAGCATTCCCCCTTGACCAAGATGTAGCCATGTAGTTTGCAAATACCTTTCATCAACCAATTGATTAACTCTTCAAGTACCTGCAATCAAACATATTATTCTGCCAAATAGAAACACATTAGTGCATAAAAAGCAATCACTTCCTGAGCTAACATACTCCCCTCTTCTTATTTGCGAAGTCGTCCTCGACGAGCCACTCTTGCTGCAATACAATCCAAACAGCCATGAGAATGTCAGTGTACAACTAGTTTGCATACCTTTCCATCGAGCCATTACTCCAACGGAACCTGCACTCATTGAAGCCATTAGTACTAAAAAAATACTCATGAATACATACAACTTATTCATTTACAAAATGATCCAAGAACACGCACATATATGCAACTCCATTTCAACCATGCATCAATTTGCTCATGCATTCCATTATGAAAATAGTCTCAACCCAAGTAACACATTCATACCTTTCCATGTCTTACACATACAATTGTCATTGCGAAAAAAACAGAAACGGAAATACCGAAATAAACAACAACAACTGAAATGAATCCAACACGAGATGCAACATACCCAAAATGCATACCCCATTATTGCACCTACTATTTGCTATGTACAATTATTCCATGACTAGACACTCCCTAAGAATCCCCATCGTCGTCCTACAAAATTCATCGAGACTCGAGTACAGGTTAAGTCCTACATAAAAACCCTAGAGTGCCCCACACACTAGAAAACCCTCCGATAGAGCACACAAGTTATAAAGCAAGACCGTTGCATTACCTCGCTAAAGGTCTCATCTATAAGTACTATACAATATTCGTGCCTTTGAGAATGTTGATTCAGAGTGAGCTGATCTGTCGCAAGCCACCATATACCAACCACACAAGCAAATAACGTTCCCTTCCAGGCGATCGTCGCCTTCTCCTCTCTCTCTCTCCCCCTTAGGAGTGGGGAATAATTTCATAGGTAAATTTTATTTATATTCACACGTTGGCCTACGTTGACATTGGATGTGATTCGTGGACCTGACCACCCGACCAGGTTGATTCCACCCATCTACCAATGCAACACAGCGCACAACACAAAAACACATAACGATAGACAAGTAACATATATCAGCTAGCCCATAACGAAGCTGGATGCGGCTCGTGGTCATGACTACCTAGCCACGATGGCTCCACCTACCTACCAACCCGTTATGGCGCGTAGCTGAGACACAAACATATACATCCCAAGCCTATGGCGAAACTAGCTGCGGCTCGTGGTCCTAACCACCCGGCTAGGATAAACCCACCCACCTACTAGCCCACCATAGCGCGTTGGTCCGATCACAACAACACAATGTTTTTTTTTTCTTTTCTTTTCTTCTTTTTTTTCTTTTTTTTTTTTCATAGTTAATTAATTCGTCCCAGTCCTGAGAATTAGGGAGAGGAAGAAAGGGATTTTTCCCATTTTTCCCACATAGACATGCAAACATACACACTCCAGCCTTTGATAGATCAACCACCTCTTCACTCCATTCTCTCAATTACAGACACTACATATGTATTCATCGATTTGACTTTTCACTAGGTAACTACAACCGGCTATGCCTTGGTCCCTCATATGCTTATCCTTAGATGCTCTAGAATGTGGGTCTCCGGGATGTCTCATATAGCCTCACCTCGTACTCGCATCCCGACGACTTCCCTAGGGCGAGTCAGGCTCAACTTCAGGAGCTCCATCATCACTTTCTATCGTTAACACATCTGCCCAAGCCCAAGTGATATCGTTCTCTTCGTTAGGCATTTCCCTCGAAGGGTCGAAATAGTAATATCGATCCCCCGCCCATCCTACATGTCGGATCAGGTATGCTTCAAACCACTCAATATGAAATATAACATCCAAACCCTGGTTTATGAAGCATATCAACCATTGCACTTGTTTCACATCATATTCGGTCTCAAAGTCGTTGACCTCTATGTCCATGTGGGCGAATGTCTGGTCCGAGAAATATATCCCCAACTCGTACAAATAGAGTTGAGTTATTTGATCTGCCATTTTGTTACTTAGCTCCTAACAGTCTCTGTGCAACACCAAAAAAATAATTAGAAGTCCAAAATTCTTGAGCTAGCAAGGGATAATATTTATGACAACAAAAATCATAGCTAACATATGCGCATATATATATATATATATATATATATATATATATATATATATATATATATATATATATATATATATATATATATATATATATATATATATATATATATATATATATATATATATATATATATATATATATAGAACTATACATCTATGTACAAGGAGTCTACTACGTCCTTCTGCTTGGATCTCGTCTGGCTTCTCCCGTCCTAATGCTAGTTGAAATATGGTTTAACTCGAAGCGCGTTAACCTTCACGGGAGCACATTCTTCTCCTAAATCTTGAATTTGCATGGAACCATTGGAGTTGAGTTCCACCACCTTAAACGGCCTTGCCCATCTTGTCTGTAACTTCCCCGGGAATTTATAATATTTGCTATCATAGACTAGCACCAAATCCCCTTCTTGAATTGCATAGGTCTTGAGATTCTTGTCGTGCCTCTCCTTACGTCTTCTCTGAATAGCTTCCAGACTTAACTGTGCAATGAGTCTCTTTTCTTCTAGCTTGACTAGTTGTATGTACCTCTCCTTCAATGACTCTTCCTCTCCCAGCCTGGCCTCGATGGCCACTCTTAATGTCGGAACTTCTTTTTTGATGGGAAAGATGGCTTCCTCGCCATATACTAGGGAGAACGGAGTGCTCTTAGTCGTCACTCGGTAGGATGTTCGATACGCCCACAAAGCTTCCAAAAGTCTCTCATCCCAGTCTCGCCTATGCACAGCTATTGTCTTTGTCAAAATCTGTTAAAGAACCTTGTTGGTAACCTCCACTTGTCCATTCGCCCTCGGGTAATATGGAGTGCTTTTCCTATGTTTGATCTTATACAATTCCATTAATTCCTCGCTCAGTTCATTGACAAAATGTGTTCCTCTATCACTCACTATCTCCAACGGGCATCCAAATTGTGTGATAATTTGTTCATACAAAAATTTAGCTACATCAACGGCTCAATCAGTTTTCAGAGCTTTGGCCTCTACCCACTTGGTAACATAGTCACTGCAGACCAAGATATACCTGTTGGACCTGCGTCTTGAGGGAGGATCAATAGGCCCCACAAAATCGATTCCCCATTTTTCAAAAGGCTTAAGAGCCAGTACCGGCGTAAGAGGAGCTGCATGTGATAATGTTGGTTTGCCCATTCTTTGGCATTTGTCGCATTTCTTGCAGTATGTGTGAGAGTCTTTGAACAGTGTTGGCCACCAATACCCAGCCAATAAGATCTTTCTTGCCGTCAGCTCACCAGCGAAAATGCCCACCGCAGGGTTCATCATGCAATGCTCTCAGAACTAGGGTTGCCTCTTCTTCCTCAAGACACCTCCAATAAATGCTTTCATGGACAAAATATCGATAGAGCTACCCACGAATGATGCTATGGTGTTTCGCAAGTGCTAATAGTTTTTGCTTCTCTCTCTTGCTTGCTCCCCGTGGGTATTTAGTGGTACACAAGAAATTCACCAAGTCGGCATACCAAGGTACCTTAGCATCAACCTAAAATAGATGCCCATCAGGAGCATCATCGGGCACACCAGAGATTGGCTCCTCATTAATAATTCGAGATAAATGGTCAGCCAATATGTGTGCTTTGCCTGGTTTGGTTACCACTGTGAACTGAAATTCTTGTAGGAGTAGCATCCACCTCATCAATCGCCTTGATAGCTCAGGTTTATTGATGATATACTTTAGGGCTTCGTGATCCACATAAAACGTGAAATGCTTCCTCATCAGGTAGTGCCGATACTTGTTTACCGCAAAGATCATCGAGAGGCATTCTTTCTCTGTAGTCGTGTAGTTTCTTTCAGTGCTATTCAAGTTTCGACTTGCGTAATAAATAGGGTGGTCCAACTTCTTTTCATCGGCTTGGCATAGCACTGCTCCAACCGCAGTATGAGAAGCATCTGTATGCACATGAAATTCTTTCGTCCAATCACGTGCTACTAAAGTCGGTGCATTTATCAATCTCTCTTTGATCAAGTCGAATGCAACTTGACACTCTCCAGTCCATTGATATTGTTGGTCTTTCCTCAAAAGATTCGTCAGTGGTGCTGGTATTGATGCAAAATTTAATATAAATCGTCGATAATAATTAGCATGCCCCAAGAATCCTCTGAGTTGCCGCAAGTTTTGAGGAGGTGGAAGTTGTCTGATTTTTTCTACTTTATCCTCATCAACCGCGATCCCTTTTTCGGAAATAACATGTCCCAAGAGCAATCCTCTTCGTACTCCAAATGTACACTTTTCAGGATTTAATGCGATGCCTTTTTCAATGCTTCTTCTTAGAATAGCTTCGATCCTCTCCATCATGTTTTCATCGTTGCCTCTGATCGCAAAATCATCGAGGAATATCTCCATCCAATCCTACAAATAGTCTTGATATGCAGCTATCATTGCCCTCTGGAATGTGGCCGGTGCATTGCATAATCCAAATGGCATCACATGATATGCATACGTACCCCATTCTGTTGTGAAAGTAGTTTTTGATTGATCCTCTTCGTGGATTTGGATCTAGTTGTACCCACTGAAACCATCCAAAAATGAGTACAATTTATGGCCAGCCACTCTGTCCAAGATTTGATCAGTAAACGACAAAGGGAAGTGATCCTTTTTTGTGCACTCGTTCAACTTCCGATAATCTATGCAAATGCGGATTTTCTTTTTTTTTTCGGAACAACTACAATTGGTGATACCCATTCGCTGGAGGCGATGGGATATATGAATCCTGCTTCCAATAACTTAGTCAATTCCAGCTTGATCAATTCTGAGTAGACTGGATTTGTCCGCCTAAGTCGTTGACATATTGGTCGGGTGCCTTCTTCCAAATCTATATAATGTTGGCAGATTCGGGGATCAATTCCTCTCAGATCACTGTATGACCATGCAAAGGCCTTGCTGAAATTTTTGAGTGCCAATTTAATGCAATCTCGTACTCCATCTGGTAGCTCTGACCCCACGCTCAAGAACTTTTCTGGAAAAACTTCCCATTTTTCCACCTGAGCTTCTCGCGAATATTCCTTATTCCTTGATGACGTTGTGATTGGAAAGTGCTCCCAGATCACACGTGCATGGTTGGCCAGTAAATCATTGTTTTTTTCTTTTTCAACCACACCCAAGTTCTTTAGTTCAACTTTTGCAGTGGCTTCCTGCACTTTAGTCTTACTTTTCGCTTCTTTTTCCGATTCTCGACTTCTCTTCAGAAGCTCTACTTCTAGCACTTGACCCTTTCTCTCAACTATTGTACTTCCATTGTCGGAGCTAACTCCAGCTTCAACTCATCTTTTGAAGTTACCTTCTCCAGGGATTGGGTAGCTTTGCTTTCCCGTGTGTCTATACTAAACATGTAGCACTCAAATTCACTCGTATGTCTCAACCATCCTAGCAACTCCTAGTCTGAATCATCCTTGTAAAATAGTGGATCTTTGTACTCGCCCACTTTCGCGTGTTGGAGGTTGCACAATTGCAAGTTAAATCCATCTTGTAAAAGGTCCTTAGAAGTTTCCTTGTGCAAGGCAAATCTTACCCGCGCCATTTCTTGTCTAACCTTTTCCTTTGCTTTCTGCTCCCTTTCCTCAGCTGTTGTCGATTTCTTACCGGACAAGCTTGGAGAAACTTGAAGTTGTATTCGATCGCCCTTCGGTCCAATTGTGATAAATCGTGTGCGCCAATCGTGCACACATTCGGCTTGCACCAGCCATGGCTGTCCAAGTAGGATCGAGAAGGTGGCCTCTGAGGTCCTTGGTCTTACTATCAGATAATCAACTTGAAATTCTAGACCGCCCACAACTGTGCTTACATTCTTCAAAAGACCCGCAGGCTTCACTTGTGTTTGATCTGCCATTCTCAAGGACATTGGAGTGTCCTCCATGTGGTTGAGGCCCAAAGCTTTCATCATGTACTCAATCATTAAGTTGACTGCGGCTCCACTATCTAACTGAGCCCTAGGGACTGCATATCCTTTAATCTCGACTGTAACAGCTGGAGCATTCGAATCAATTTGCGTCGTAATACTTTGAATCATACCTTGGACCTCTTTATCTTGTCTCTTTTTATCTCGAGCTTTCCTCGGCTTCTTAATATATTCGTTGTAGAATTGTTTCCTATATGCAGGTGAACATTTCAACAATGTGCCAATGTCCAGCGTGACTTCCGTGTCAGCGAGCAGCTTTACGATGTCCACTTCCTCCAAACTTTGTCTTTCCTTCCTACACCTTGGAGCTCTTAATCTTTCAGGGAATGGTGCTATGCCTGACACAAACTCCTTGGTCACTGGTGGAAGAATCTCTATCTCTTCCCCATCCTCAAACTCTTGCTGCTCAGCAAATCCTCCAACTTGGTTTTCTACCTCTCCATGTTCAGCTATCTTCTCTTGACTCGCTTCTTTGCTTTCACCTTCTCGATGTTTCTTTGAATACTCTTGTGTCCTTGTGACTACTGCCACAGTTGGCTCTTTATGCGGTTTCTTGGCCTGGTAAGCATCCACAAAGTGCATTGACGAGCTAGAGCCTTCTTGAGGGTTCGGTGTCTTGAACACTACTCCGATCGTAGGAACGTGCTCTTGAGCTCTCGTTGTGGAATGCATCTGAGTATCAACATAATTCGAGGACCCTACTGGTCCTTTTTCCTTACTGGCGGTAGCTCTTCGTTTTGGACAATCTTCATCAAAGTGGCCCTCTCCACTATAGTACCTACATAGTGGGGTATAATCAACTGGTTTCTTTTCGTTTGGACATCTAGATTGAGTATGGCCAAAGCCATGACATCTCCAGCACTGGATTGGACCATCTCTTCTTTGATCACATGCAACTCCTCTTGGATAGTCTCCTCCCTGACCCTGAACACCATATCCATAAGTTTGTCTATTTTACCAACGAGATGTAGGCGGGACACTTTGAGCAGGAAATCCTGTGTAGGATCTTTCTCTTGTATCTCCCAATTTCATGGTCCGCTCTTCATAGGCCCTCTTGTTGTAACATCGATCCTCCGTGTGATTAGTCCTTCCATAAAAAGTACAACGCATTCTAGGTGGTGATCTATCTGTGAATACTCTCGAGACTGTAGGACATTCTGAAGCCAGATGCTCGTAACCATGGCACTTTCCACACCATGTATTTGATCGAAACACTTGATTCGGGTTTGTAGTTACCTCTGGTTTTACTGTGTATGTTTCCTGGGTCATTGTGGCAGCTTTTATAGCTTGTGTGACCAACTCCAATATTCGTTCTTCAGTTAGCGTAGGCTTTACCTCGCCTGACGTGCTAGTGGCAGCTACAAAAGCTAGGGTTGTCAATGCGGGACTTCCTTGGCCAGGATCTTTCATCGGTATGTTTCCTTGGCCTCCCATTGGCTCGTATAAGAGCCCCATCTTCCTCTGTTGACATAATTGTACTTCCTCCCAAAGCCTTGCTTGTTCCTTAGCATCTATTAAAGTTGCAGGTCTTGTCAGGCTGATATGCTGCTGCACCGTAGGATCTCTCAATCCCGCAATGAATCTTCTTTTCAATGTCTCATCGTTCGGGGCATTCGTGCCCATCTTTCTTACCAAGGTTTCCATTCTCTGAATGTAGTTATCGATGCTTTCATTGACTCCCTGTCGCAGGTAATCCATTTGTTGGGCCAATCTATCTTGGAAGCCTTGTCGTCGAAATTTTGCCAAGAAGGCTTCCTTGAGCATCTAATAAGTTCCACGCTCTTGTGGTGTCAGATTCCCATACCAATTTGGTGCCTCATCTCGGAGAATAGCTGGAAAAATCCTCAACCTTTGACCCTGGTCAACTACCTCATTGGCCTCACAAGTAACCTCAACCAGCTGGATAAAACTATCCGGATCCTCGTCCCAAGCACCTGAGAACTTGGTGAAGTCCCCCAAATGAACTGAAATCCGTTGAGCCATTTCGAACAGAGGTGTGATGTCAATATCACTTCGATCCCAGAAATTTAGTGCACGCGGCCTCAGGATCCCTCCTTCAAACTTTTGCACTTGATTCGCGACTCTCCTACGAGAGTACACATTTTTGGCAGATTTCCTTGAGCTAGTCGAGGTCGACTCACCTTGCAACTCCCACCTCTTCCTTTCTCTTTCAAGGGCTCTTCTCTGAGGGCGTTCCTCTCTTTGCGTTTGTGTTGCTCCTGAGGATGAGCTCCCCTCGCTCATGTACTAGATCTAGGGTCCGCAAGCTCGGGCAACCTGTGGTGCTAGGCGAACCTATGGCACTCTCTTATAGAGATGTGCCAAGCTTTTCCCGGCAGACGCACCAAAATGTTTACTCTGAAAGCCAAAGAGAAAATATCGAGCTATGCTTAAGTTTGATCTAAAGCACTCGAGATCAGTTCAATCTTCTTGCTTTAAGTCACCGAGTAGTACTTGAATGTAACCCAAACTTCTCCTTGCACATGCACTCTCATTCCACCTAATTCTCGTTTCCTATCCTCTCTCCGATCCTTAACTCTTCCTTATCACTTGCTCATGTACACCCATGCCCACCTATGCACCTACCCCCATTTTCCTTTCTCTCGTTATCTCCTTCACATACACATCCTTCTTCCCACTGACTTCAAGTTTCTATTACCCCTACTCACTTTTCTTCCCCACACATCCCTCCCTCTCGATTTCGTTCAAAGTCTCATACATACACGCTCACACACGGGCAAGCACACCGTCTTTCCCTCTCACTTACTTTACACTACTCCCCTCTTCTGTACACACATACAATTGCACCATCTCCTCACACTTTCTATGCACATACTTACATCCATTCCCTTCCCATTAATCGCGCGATGTTTTATTTGCTAGTCTATCCAACATTCACCTTGAGTATTTTTTTTTCTCTTTTTCATTCACAGTCCTTCCCTTTAAAAGCATTAAGGGGAAATCCTATGGAGGACTGCACTACTATCATGAATACACTCCTAACTCCATGGAATCCCAAATCCTTTGACTGCTTAGACGAACAGGGTTCCCAAACTTGCAATGTTGTGGGGAATACATCATGCGCTTAAGAATTAAAAGTTAGCAATAATATTTCTTTTCCCATCACTTTCACACGCTAAGGGACAGCCAAATCGAAAAGTACCAAAAGAGAGAAGTCTTTTGTATGTTTTGATCCTTGAAGTCACGTTCTCATCTATTCGCTTCAAAACTACAAACACTTTGAATTTCAAATCGACCAATTTTTACTAAAAATATTCCTCATAAAACAAGATTACGTATTTATGCTTCTTCACAAATCTTAAGTGTGCCATACGTAACTTCGAGAAAACATTTCTATTCGAATCTTTCAGGCTGCTTCACTTGACTGTTTTGCAACTTGATAAACAATTTTTCTCCTTTTCCTTTGATACCTCAACGCGTAGTGGAAAACTTCCACTTCTTCATTAAATTGTTTTCAACCAAACAATTATGTATAACAGTCTGGAATGCATATGGTGCGTCAACACTCATGACTTATATTGTGGCAACACCCAGACTAATTCATGCAATAAGTTATCATGTTTGGACTTAACCACTTGATTCACCAGGTGACATTATCGAAAAATCCATTAAAATATTATTGTTAGATTCAAACAACCATGCGAGCCTTCGGGGATCAACGCTTCAGCACATCACATGGAAAGTCTGTACCAGGAGAAATGCATGCATATATAGTCTTAACAAATCATAGCACCTTAAACATGTGTAGAAGAGAAAACAAACTCTAATCCAATTGCCAACAAGGATGCACCAAACTCTATGAGATAAATACATTGACAATTGAAGGTTTTTCAACAATTGTGCTGCACTATGTGTACATAAATAAGGTATGCAGGAAAATATGATCAACCGAAAAACAACAAGTAACAAATCTAGCTGGGCAGCAGCACAAGAATCCAATCGGGTTCCTATATGCTCGACATGTAAGGTTCGCATGCGAAGATGATTTTCATGAATATAAACAGATCACAAAAAAACAATTGGAGAAGGGAGCATAAACAAAATGGAGATGAACAATAACCAGTGTTGCAGTAACCTGACAAGTCCGTCCAGTAGCTCTATGGATCTCTTTATGCATATCCTTGCGCCAAAATCATTCTACCGGAAATATTCCTTGCAACCTCCTTGAGCTTCACGATGTTTCTTCTACTAATGATGACTCGATGATGCGTTGATCCATGTCACTGTGAGAGCCGTTTGACTATCCATTGACATTGGCAATGGCTCCCTTGACTCAGATCTTCGAATGCTAGAACCCCCCCCCCCCCCTTCACACATCTATGTTTTTGCATGCCCAGCAGAGAGAGAGAGGGAGAGAGAGAGAGTGGCTTCATCTCCCCCAACTTGTACTGCCTTTCTAATTCTCAATGCTCCCCTTTTCAATCGGAGCTCCTGGCCTTCTCCTCTTTCTATGTACCTTCTGCCCAGCCACCGAAATCACAGAGGAACAAGACCTGCCCTCTACCGGTGCCTAGATGCTCTCCCTATCCTCCTTGTTGCCTGCACATACGTGAAAGAAAACCACCCCTTCTTCTTCTTCACCTGCCCGAAGAAAAAACAGCGTAATGGATCCAAAATGATGCTCTCCACCTTCTACTCCAAGAGTCCCATTCCTCCTCCCCTTGACTGCTCTGAGTATCCTCTCTTCCAGCTCCCCCCTTCGCCACTTCAGAAGCAGACAACCCCTTGTTCTGATGTAGAGCAAATTAACCTCCTCTCTTCGAGCCTGTGCATCTGTCCCCCCCTTTCATTCCTGTAAGCGTTCGACTTCACCTTATTGTTCAGGCACCGTGAGGAAGACAAATAAATTGCGCAATTCGGCAACCTCCTCTTTAGTGTCACCTGTCCCCAAAACGGCTTCTGGCGTTTTCTACATTCTAGCTACCTAGAGATAAAACAAGAACATGCTGACCGTTTTTCTCTCCTTTTTAAGCAGCTTTTGATTCGATATCTCAAGGCCTCTTTTGTCTACAAGTTCATCACCACTCGCTGACAAAAAACCATTCATTCTCTTCCATGTTAGGATAGACGAGTACCTCCATAAATTCTGCCTTCAGCTCGAGAAACTGAGAGTTGAGGTAAAAGAAGAAAGAACCCAATCACATAGCTCCCTCTCAAGCTCCTTCTCTCTTCAATAGATAGCTTCCCTTCCTCTTCATGCCAAAAATTGGTAATTATTTGACTCTCATTGTTGATGGACGGCTCTACCACCGACATGGTTTATCCTTCTCAATGAATGTCTCCTGCACATTCCCTAGAAAAATAATAGGAAACTGGTTGTCATAGTAGTGCTAACATGTGTCATACTCCTTACAGCATTGGGTAAAATACATGGCCTCCATAAACCCTCAAATGGAGACTTTCAGCTAGCATCATGTCACATTCATAGAAGAGCACAGAACTGAAATTGCTACATTTCTAAAACAGCATTCCCCCCTGACCAAGATGTAGCCATGTAGTTTGCAAATACCTTTCATCAACCAATTGATTAACTCTTCAAGTACCTGCAATCAAACATATTATTCTGCCAAATAGAAACACATTAGTGCATAAAAAGCAATCACTTCCTGAGCTAACACTCATGTTCCTTCACAGGTTAGAGGCAAGATGGATCCAAAGGCAGAAAGGTGTGTATTTATTGGATATGACAACAATCAAAAGGGTTACAGGTTATACAACCCTACCAACAAAGGATTTTTGGTAAGCAGAGATGTAGTTTTTAATGAGAACAATTCATGGTATGAAGATTCATGCAGGAAGGTCGAATTGCCATGTGACCTTGAACAAGTTTTCCAAAGCTTGGCAAGGAACATCAACCAAAGATTGAAGAACAAGATACTTCAGAGGATGATGAAGAAACTCAGATGAAAAAAATCAAAGCATGTAAGTCTAAAGGTAAAGCAAAAGTGCAGGAACTAGGACATGAGGCAGAATCATCACAACATGACTTAAGAAGATCTATAAGGGAAAGAAAAAAACCAGAAAGGTATGGGTTTGACACCTCATTACTAAACATTCTATTTACATAGCAGAGGACATAAATCAAGAGGAGCCATCATCCTTTGAAGAGGCCAAAGCAAAATCAGAATGGAAGCATGCAATGAAGGAAGAGATTGAAGCACTTGAGGAAAGCAACACTTGGGATTTGGTGCCCAAGACTTCATCTATGAAGGTAATAGGCTCAAGATGGGTCTATAAACTCAAGAAGAATTCTGATGGTTCCATTAATAGATATAAGGCAAGCATTGTAGCAAAAGGCTTTGCACAAACTTAGGGAATTGATTATGAGGAGACCTTCTCTCCTGTGGCAAAGATGCCTACTATTAGGGTTTTGCTTAGTATTGCCTCTTCCAAGAATTGGAAGATACTTCAACTAGATGTAAAGAATGCATTCTTGAATGGTTGGATAACAGAAGAGGTATATATGGCACAACCACCTGGTTTTGAGAATCAAGTTTATCCTGATTATGTGTGTAAACTTAACAAAGCATTGTATGGTCTCAAGCAAGCCCAAAGAGCTTGGAATTTCAGACTTGTTTCATTCTTGCAGGACAAAGGTTTTCAAACAATCAAGACAGATCCTTCACTCTTTATTAAAAAGAGTAATTCTGAGGTCATCTACCTATGTGTATATGTAGATGATATTATATTGATAGGAAATGATGTAGATGGTATGAAGAAGATCAAAGATCAGATGAGAGAAGAATTCAAGATAAGTGATTTAGGATCACTTACCTACTTCCTAGGTTTGCAAGTTGTTTACAAAGATCATGGTTTATTTCTCACTCAAAGTATATCAAGGATATGCTAGAAAAATTCAAGATGGAGGATTGTAAAATTGCAGGTACTCCAATGGAGGTCAACCATAAATTGAGCTCACATGAAGATGAACTCATAGAGGACATCACATCCTATGAAAGCCTTTTGGGTAGTCTCAACTATGCCACATTGACAAGGGTAGATATATGCTATAGTGTGAGTGTGCTAAGTCAATTCATGCACACACCAAGGAAACCACACATGGATGCTGCTAAGAGGATACTCAAATATCTCAAAGGAACCATAAATGAAGGACTTTATTATCCGTATGTATCTGATTTAGGGTTGAAGCTATTTTCTGATGCAGATTGGGCTGGCTCCAACGAAGATAGAAGGAGCACTTCAGGTTATCTTACCTTTGCAGGTTCAAAGCTTATTTAATGGTCATCCAAGAAGCAACCCACAGTTGCTCTCTCTTCTACTAAAGTTGAATATAGAGGTCTTGCCATAGCTACAAAAGAAGCTATGTGGATGAAGACATTATTCAAAGATCTTGGATTGGAGTTTGGAACTCTAACTATTTTTTGTGACAACATGAGTTCTATTCATTTAGCTACTAACCCTATTTTTCATGCAAGGACTAAACACATTGACGTTCATTATCACTATGTAAGAGAAAAGGTTCTAAGCAAAGAGATTCAGATATCATATGTGTCCACTCATCAACAATGTGTAGATATTTTCACCAAAGCATTGGATGGTACAAAACTTTGCAAATTCAAGGCTATGATTGGATTGCAGGTTATTCTTGAAGATTGAAGACCTTAAGCATACTTGGCTTGAGGGGGAGCTGTTGGGACAAATCCATTACAAGCCTAAGTAATGGCTTGAGTTCTAGGAAAAATAGAAAGAGAAGACAATGTATGGAAATCTAAGAGTTCACTTGTGAACCCACCCTTGTAATTGTTTGATCATTTACTTGATGTAAAAGTAAAAGGAATCAAAAGTGGTTGAGTCCACTTGATAAAAATAGAGAGAGAAGCCACGAATTTTGATTTGGAGGTTGGAGAATCAATCAATCTCTAAAAATTAGGAAACTACTTTTAGGTGAGCAAGACTCAAATTCAAATCTTGGCTCCAAAACTCTCTATATATACATGGCAGTTTAGTCGCACTTTGAGAGGCGTCCATAAGCTAAGTTATATGCTATATCAAGTGTGGATACAAGGCACATATGAATCTGTAAGTTCATTGTATTCTACAATCAATATACATTCATATTTATGATCATACAAGTTCATATCTTCATGGTTGTGTGACTCTACTCTTCACTGTTATGCTTCTCACATTTTTTTAGTCAGATTGCAGAGAACATTTCTCTCAGTGTGGTGCATCATTTTCAATGCTTTAACTTGTTAAAAGTTTTTTTTTAGAGTCTAATTATGCTCACAGAATTTCATTCCTATTGAAGTTCTCAATCTTGAGTTCTGTTCAGTTGAAGTCAACATTGTCTGTCCATATTCACTTCTCTATAGATTTTTGATTTTTTTTAGTCAACTTGTCAGAGCTTCTTCTCCGCGTCTACTTCATCAAATTGCATGATTCAAAGCTTTATGGATTCACCATACTGTCTAGTATCAGCATACAAAAATTCATAATCATTGAATATTTTATCTTGAGTTAGGATTATTTTTCTACTCACTAGTCTAAGTACTCTTGCAGCCCGTGAAAATCGGGATGATGTCATAACTTGTTAAACTTCATTCTCATTGTGTGATTCACTTTTTCTGATGAGATTAAGCTTGAAAGTTAGCTCTCTAAGTTACTTAGAGTTTCCCAAAAGGAATTAAGCTAATTGCTGCTGTGCTCAGAGAATGATTCAAAATACTAGACAAGTGTATGAATCAAAATAGCAAGTTTTTCACCTCTGAATTAATTCCAGCTCATCTATTTTGATCTATCGTTTTGAGATTGATCTTCCAAGGTACATAGGGTGTATAAAACATCCATTGGCAAGCTAAAAGGGCCCACCACATAATCCTAGAGTTCACTTAGCTGGTGTAGATCAAGGATTTTGGAGCACCACTTCATCTTCAAGCACATATCTATCCATCTCTTCACAAAAAATCCATAGTCATTTTCACTACTCTAGAATTTCTGCTTCTTTATCATAAACCTTATTTTCAGCAATATAAGCATTACGTGAAAGAATAACTTCACCTATCTCTCAAGCATAAAACCTATATCCTTTACTCTCAAAAGGATATCCAATGAAAACAGTTTTCCTCACTTTTACATTTAGTTTGCCTCGATCCTTTTTCTCAATATGTACATAAGAAAGTGATCCAAACACTTTGAAGTAACTCACATTAGGTTTTCTACCATAATAAGCTTCATAAGGTGTGATTACTTTTAAAGCGTTCGTAGATGACGTGTTCAAAATGTGGTTAGTTGTATGTACTACATCAAACCAGAATTTCGGTGAAAGCTTCTTGGAAGCCATCATGCTCTGCATCATTTCAACAAGTACTCTATTCTTTCTTTCTGCAACACCATTCTGTTGAGGAGTATAAGCAATAGTAAGGTGTCGAGTAATACCTTTCTCATCAAGAAATGTCTGGAACTCTTTTGACACGTAGTCTCCACCTCTATCACTTCTAAGAATCTAGATAGTTTCCTGACTTTCATTTTCAACCATAGCTACAAACTTCTTGAACATAGGAAAGAATTCTGACTTCAACTTAAGACCATAGATCCATGAGTATCTCCTAAAATCATCAACAAATAGAAAAAAATACTTGAACCCTTGAATAGAGTCTGCTCTCATAGGTCCATTCACATTTGAATGAATAATATGCAATTTCCTGGTAACTATAATATGATGATGTTTCTTGAAAGGTAGTTTATGCATCTTACCTTCAAGACAACCTTCACATATATGTGAATCATTTGGTAGCTCGAATGAGGGTAAACTCTCAACCATACCTCTGTTTTTGATACTCTTGAGAGCTCCAAAACTAATATGTCCAAATCTTTCATGCCATAGCTTCATATCTTCCACCGCTGACGAAGATTTGACTGCATATACTTGATTGATTTTTGAAAAAATGAAAATCCCTCCTCTATGATGACCTTGTAAAATACAATTCCCTTCTTTTTGTGATAGGATCTTACAAAGATCTCTCTCAAATACAACTTTAAAACCATCACTTAAAAATGCAGATATAGATAGCAGATTCTTCTTCATTTCAGGTATGTATAAAACAGTTGAAAATTTGAAAATTACCACCTTCTCTTGACTTTAGGGTTACTGTACCTATTCTTACAACATCCAAATCATTGCCATCTGCAATAGTAACTCTTCTACCTGTAGAATAGGAAAGAGAAGAGAACACATCTCTGCAACCTATCATATGCTTTGTAGCACCGGAGTCAAATATCCAAGGACTTGTTGAAAGAACTTGTAAAGCTGCCTTATCAAAAGCTACTTCCTCAATGGTGATACAGGCATAAGAATCACCTTGAGATTTCCCTTTTTTATCATCATCTGCAATATTACCTGATGCCTTTTTCTTTTCTGTTGCAATCCTTTTATAACATGCTGACTTAAAATGTCCAGGTTTGTTGCAGTAAAAACATATTACTTCCTTCTTCTTAGAAGACTTCTCTTTAGATGTAGTAGATACATAATCTGAAGTAGAAGGTGAGAGGACCTACTTTCCTTCATGGATTTTTTTTCCTTCTTCTCCTTCTTCTTCTTTTTCCCCTTTGATGAAGATAAAAGTGCTTCTTCATTCTCTTCCATTCCCTTCAACTGATCTTCATCTTGAAGTAACAAGAACTCCAACTCTTCAAATGTAACCTCTCTATCTCTTGTGGTAAGAGTAAGAGTGGTGTTAAACGTCGCTTACCGTTAGAAGCGCGTTTAATCTCTATTCGGGTTCTTGGGAGTGGAAGGCGTCTGTAAAACAGAGGCCCTATACTTGATTTTTCCCAATTAACTCACTCACATGACAGTAGTTCGAACAAGTATGCTAATCCAACTCACTAACAGAAAACTCTGGCTCTTCCTTGCTAGACTTACTCATATGACAGTTCACTCACAGAGTACTGACTCATACACAGATTAAGACTCTCTTAGTAGCCGAAGCATAAGGTAAACATTACCATACACAGACTCACAGTAATACCTTTAGCGAAACAATAATTCAATACTTAACTTACTATGAATATTACCCTAACCCCAATCTTTACCGAACAGGTATCGATAAACAAACAAGACAGAGACGAGAACAAAATACTCAGAATTACTCAAACGCACACCACAGCAACGTTACAGATCAATCACCCAAACAGACAGTCTGGTGATCCAATTGATCGTCACCGAAAGTGTCTTTTTCATTGATTTATATAAAAGGTTACAACGTCTACGCAATGACCTTTCGGTTCATGCGGAATATGAAAAGAGTCAGACTTTACAATTGCCAATCTGGCGGCCGACTAACACTGGCATGCACGGTGGACTTGAACCCGCATGTATACAAAATTTACGGTTCATCTACTATTCCTTCTAGATACATAGATTTAGCTAACCTAAAAGTCCGGGCAATTTTCTTCTTTAATGACTCTAACATCTGCTTCAAAATTTCTGGTTCTACGAGCTGAGCATATGTCCGTACTGAACTTAAAGAAATGACCTGGGTCATCAAAACTTCTGCTTGTGTCTGCAGAAAAGCTTCCTGTAAGTAAAATTCATTTGACAGAGCCGCATCACGACTAACTTTCATATCTGCTATCTGCTTATCAATTCGAGACAGTCTTTCTTTTTTAGCATCCAGCTGATTCTCTCTTCTTTCTATCCCCTGATTCTAAAATTGGATTGTCCGATGATAAGCATCACGCTCTCTTTTGATCCCTGTTATCTCTTTCTGTAATTGAGCTTCCATGGTCAATTTGCGTTTAAGAACATTGTTTACTTCAGATAAATCAAACTTGCTTCTCTGGAGTTCTTGATTAGTCTTTTTAACCAAATCGTGCATCTCTTGTCCGCGTTGTACCACTTCATCTAGCTGTTGTCTGGTTTCTTCTAACAGATTGCCCAGAGCTATACGTGCATCCTCTTTATCTTGTAGTAATTGCTTTAACTGCAGAATCTCTGCATCAGCCGCACATAACAAATCATCTTTTGCTTGAAACTCAGCTAACGCCTCATCTTTCTGATTAATTAATGCTTCTTGTTTGGTAATTGTATCCTGTAACGCTTTAATCTGTTCATGTAAGGCTTGATTTTCTGCTTTAAACACTTCTAATTCTTCTTGGAGAGGACTAATGTCTGCCTCCAGAACATGGACCTTATGCTGGAAATCATCTCTGATAGTATCAGTGACTTCTTTCATCTGTACTGGTAATTGCTGCGATAGATGAATCAGCATCTGTCCCATGGTTGCAAGCTCATTAAATACAGGTAGCGACGGAAACAGAAGAGAAGGCCGTGGTTGCGATGAAGAAGTGGTAAGGAGTTGATGGGAATTGGGTGGAGAGTAGTTCGGTGAAGAGGAAGATGAGTCGGGTGCGTCAGGTACAATTGGTGGAATGGGAATAATAGTTTTGAGTGGAGGTTCAGGTGGAGGAGTAGGTTGCAGAGTGTTAGTTTCTAGTACCTGCTCGGTGGTTTGTTGGGTAGTGTCATCAGGGTTGGCAGTTGCAGACTCCACTACTCTAATCAGTTCTTCGAAAACTTCTTTAATCATAGGTTGTCCAATTTACTTGGCTATCAGAAGAGCTTATTCTGATGCGCTTTCGGTGGAGGAGCAGGAAAAGTTCTTCGTCATCCTCTTCGTCATCTTCCAGTATCTGCACAGATTCTTCATGATGTAATACTGGACCTCTGGGTGGTGGTTGTATTGCTTGTATTGCCGAAAACAGGAAACTTAATATATGTGGTAATCGTGATCGGGGCATTTCTCCCTTGTTGACCTGTTTAATGATTGAAACACATTCTCGATGAATGCGGCGGAAATAATATGATGCAAAGTTCACAGGCTCTCTCGCAGCCATATCTATTGCTGAATAAAAAGGGCGAGATATGCCATATGTGCGTTTCTGTAAATTTAGTATCGCTACTAAAAATTGCAGGGTTGTCCTCTCAGGTTCAGGGCGACAAAGGATTGCATATTCATTCGAGGAGTATCTAGGAAATAATTCAATCATTGTAGCTATCGGCAAATTAGGGCCATTCTCTCGACCTATCGGAGAGAGTCGGAATGCATCAGCAAATGCTTGGAAGGTGATTACAGTACGAGCTGGTAAGGAAGTGATTGGCCAACTCTGCTCCGTAGTAGGTGTGGCAGCTATGGCGGCAATGAATTGGGCGTAGAACGGGTGACATTCCACTAAATGCCAAGGCAATTCAGCAAAATTGGCCAACCCGCAGATTCGCAAGAACTCGCCTACATCTACAGGGAGTCCATCACGGAACGCAACAAAGTTTGCTAATGCTTCCATGGTGCGCACACACAAGCACAATAACACAATTGCACAGGGTATACAGAGAGCACAAGCACGCAAAATACACAGTCACAATAGTGATTAACAGTGGAATGAAAAAGGTTAAGTAGATTCTTGGCAGCGGGAAGCAATTGAAATTGTTAATCATCACGCGATGTTGAGATGATAACCTCATAACTTCGGTGTGCATGCATGAGCAGAACAATAATGCGGGGCGACTGTTGATCATAATTAGGTATCAAAACGAAGATACTTATAGACTTATTTTATTAATCACACAAAACTAAAAAGAAAAAGAAAAGAAAAAAAAAATACGCGGGCAACCGCAGAACACTTTAGTGCGATTCAGGCGCTTGATGATACGACCGCAACTTTGAACCATTTATCACTTTCGAAAGAGGAATTCCGGTCAAAGTAGTCAACCGGAAAGTAGCTGGGCCTACTTGTTCAGTAATCCGATAGGGACCAAACCATCGTAACTTGAATTTTCCAGCCGAGCGATTTGATTTTGCATTATAAAATAACACAAGTTGTCCGACCTTAAAAACTGGAGTTTTAAGATACCAGTCATGAGTACGAGTCTGCCGTAACTACACTTCTTGAAGAGTCAAAAAACTTTCCCAGCGATGCTCATCTAGTTCTCTGAGTGTGTCCAACCGAAATGGCAAGGATTCTTCCGGTAACAACTTCTGAGTGATGGCCACACGTAAACTAGGAATAACAACTTCCATTGGAGCAATTGCGTCCAAGCCATAAGCGAGCTTGAAGGGAGTCAGTCCGGTGGCCACTTTATAGGTAGTCCGGTATGCCCATAATACTGCAGGTAATAACTGATCCCATTTCTGGTGATCCCATAATCAATTTACAAAGCATACTCAGCAAGGTCTTGTTTGTACTTTCAGCCAAGCCATTAGCACGAGGATAGTACGGTGAACTGAATTTGTGCAGAATCTGAAAAGATTGTGTGAGAACTTTCATTAAATTGTTAACAAAATGTGTTCCTTGATCTATCACAAGTTCCAAAGGTAATCCAAATCGTGGGAATACGTCTTTCATTAAACATTTTGCTACCGAAATAGCTGTAGCGGACCGTAAAGCCCAAGCTTCTGCCCATCTTGTAGCATAATCTGTGCATGTCAGAATATATATGTTGTTGCTAAGGATTGCTGGAGGTGTGATTAGTCCAATAAAGTCAAGACCCCATTTGTGAAAAGGCTCCAAGGGTAATATAGGTTGGAGAGGGAAAAAATGTCATTGTAAAGGCTGTCCAGACCGTTGACAATTGTCACACTGTTTGACAAACTGAGATACATCTCTATACATCGTAGGCCACCAAATCCCACTTTGCAAAAGTTTCCGGTGCGTTAAATCTACTGCAAAATGTCCACCGGAAGGTATGGAATGTGCCAGAGCGATAACTGAGTTTACTTCATGTGGAGGAATACAACGAAGTAAAACTCCAGTGTGATCCATATAATACAATTCTCCAGCAATCAACCGGAATCTGCGACTGTAAACTACAATTTTCCTACGCATTGTAGGAGAAGTCTGAGCAGGAAGACATCCATCAGTAAGAAAAGTTAATAACTGATCATAGTAAGTAGGTGTCACAGGAGAATCTGCAGATTCATCATTTGTTGGGGCAGTAACATAAATTGCAGGTGTGGTGTCATCAACACCGACTGGAGCTTCACCGGAATCTAACCGAGAAAGGAAATCTGCTAATGCATGTGCAGTTCCAGATCGATGAATTACTTCGTAATCAAATTCTTGTAATAGTAGAACCCAACGCGCTAAACGTCCACCTAAATGCTGCTACCGAACCAGGTATACTAGCGCAGCATGATCTACATGAAAGACAAATTTTCGGCCTAACAAATAATGCCGAAATTTCTTTACAGAATATACTAAACCAAGGCATTCTCTTTCAGTTACAGAATAATTCTTTTCAGCAGGAGCAAGCCTTCTACTTGCATAATAAACAGGCCGAAACCACTTATCGGTTTGTTGCATTAAAACACTTCCAATGGCGATATCTGATGCGTCTACAAAAACATGAAATGGACGTTCTCAATCAGGAGGTTGTAGAATTGGAACCCGCGTTAATAAGCCTTTTAGACAATCAAATGTTGTTTGACATTCCTGAGTCCAAACAAATTGTCGAGGAGTACTCGTTATTAATCTATTGAGGGGTATTGCCAAATGAGCAAGCCACCGTAAATGTCGACCATGCCATCTGACTTGACCCATGAATCTCATCACTTCTTTCGGTGTAGTAGGCACAGGTGCTTCTAACACAACTGCAATTTTATCTGGATCAACTTGTATGCCTTGTGCAGACACAAATGGCCAAGAAGCTTACCACATGAAACCGCAAAAATAGATTTGGCAGAGTCTGTATTCACGACACTTCTCAAAGCAACACCATAAATGATACAGGTGTGCTACCATCTTACCAAATAAAGAGAAATCATCTAGATATACTTGCATGAAAGAAGTAAGATAGGGGGAGAAGATTTCCTACATACATCGCTGGAAAGTACTAGGAGCATTTCTTAATCCAAACCACATAACTGTACAAGCAAAAACACCCCAATTCAATAATAAACGTTGTTTTTGGTATATCTTGCTCAGCCATTCTGACTCGATTATACCCACTGTAACCATCCAAAAAGGAGTACATTTCATGTCCTGCTACTCTATCTAGCATTGTATCAAGGAATGGAAGTGGAAATGGATCAGGTACGGTGGCTGCATTCAATTTCCGGTAATGGACACATATTCGGAGCTGCTTGTTTTTCTGTGCTGCATAGTTAGGATTCATCCGGTAGCTGGGTTGTTTAATTGGTTTTGCTTCCGGTTTAAGTACGACCCGATGCTGATAGAGGCGAGGATCTAGACCTTTCATATCACGATAATCCCATGCAAAAACATCAGAGAACTCACGAATAAGTTGTATCAAATCTGTTTGAAATGCTTCAGACAATCCTTCCTTTATCTTGACAGGTCGTGGACTTACTTCATCTCCTAAATAATATGTGATCAATTGATCTTCGAGAAAATAAAATTGATTAGGTTTTTCTGATCCATCAACTGACTGCAAAAGTTGTTGTATATCAACCTCATACTTGACAACAGTATCTTCTGTCTCTACTTGTTCGGTCACAGGCACCACCGTACAAACTGTCGGATTCCAGTTATCTACAACAGATTGTAGATCCAACAGTCCCTAAGGAGATTAAATCTATGTTATTCTTCAAAAATTCTTCTTCTTCGTCATCGGATAAACCATCTAACGTGTGAACTGGTTCTGCCACATAAGGTCTAGCATGTAGTTCACAGAGCTGAATAGCATCTAATTTTACAACATATTTTCGGTTATTATCTTTGAAAGTGAGTTCCTGGGTTGATCAATCTTGTATAACCTTAGCTTGTTTCAACTAAGGATGGCCTAAAAGAAGATTATAATCAAGACTAGATTCCGGTAGTTCTAAAACTACGAAAGTCATCTTAAAAGTTGTACCCTGCAAAGTGATTGGGACATTCCGTACAAGTCCTACTAGGTGGACTCTAGATTGGTCGGCCATTCTAACAAAAAACTGGACAGGCTCAATTTCGGTCCATCTTAACTTTTTACAAAGTGTTGCAGTAGCTATGTTTACACCAGATCCACCATCAATTAATACTTGAGTAATTTATGATTTTTGTACCATACCATAATTAAAGGAACCGAGTGATCCACCGTAGAGTCAGTTTCCGATTGTACTGTCGTTGTTGCTGGAATGTAGGAAGACGTAGAACTGAACTATTGCTGGAATTGTTGCTGAACTCCTGGTACTAATGCAAGTAATTGTCCAAGAGGAAGAGTAATGGACACCTTAGATAAAATTTCCCACGCCTGATCTACTTGACTGGTACTTTTTACTGATTCTGAAGATGATGCATCTGTTACCGGAGTAGAATGTTTTTCCTGCGAACCTTCATTTGCCAGTGTCCAGGTTCTTGTATAATAGCATTTACTGTTGTTGTTCCCTGTACTTTGGCGTTATATGCACAGTTTTCGGTGGAATGTCCGGTCGTATTGCATATAGTGCAAAACAACTGATTGAGGGCACAAGTGGCAATGGTATGCCCTGAATTCTTGCACGTGGTGCAGTACATCTGTCTAACTTGATCTTCTACAATATTTTTACTGGCTTTTAACCATTCTAGATCTTCGGTAAAACCTCCAACCTTATGCTCGAGCTGCAAAGCCATTGCAATAACTACATCTAGGGTCATAGCTCCCACACAACGAATAATCATAATCTGTCTAAGCTGTGGAGTCAAACCATTAATAAACCATTGAGTGATGACATCATCCGGCAGGTTTGCATGGGCCGGCGGTAGTTGTCTCAAATGAGTTCTGAATAGGGTGGCATATTCTTGCACTGTTTGATTCAGCTTCTGTCTATTGTTCTGCAAGTAATCAAAACTTTCGGCAGGGTTTTTCTTTAGCCGGAATCTCTGCAGAAACGCATCTCTTACTGCTTCATAGGTACCGAAATGGTTGATATCATATTCTGTGAGCCACCTAGCGGCTTCATTTACCAGTGTTGACTGAAATACTATGGCCTTGTAGGCCGGATCGGGTGGATGATTAAGTACTGCATAACTAATTTCAAAGGTTCGTACATGAGCATCTGGATCATCACCTGGAAATCCACCAAATTTCGTGTAGGTAACTCTTGTTGGAACCGGACGAGGTGGAAGTAGTTGTTGTTGCTCTTGTTGTTGTTGTTGTTGTTGTTGTTGTTGTTGTTGTTGTTGTTGTTGTTGTTGTTGTTGTTGTTACCCACTCATGGTTGCTGTTGTATTGTTACTATCTTCTGAGTTCCAAGGTTGAATTTCTTGACCGTCTGAATCTGTATCGTCAGCCTGTGCACTCTCCGGCTTGATAATATCGTTCAATCTCTTTCGGATTTCAGCTTCGAATAAGCTACCTTCCTCCTTGATATCAAATGTAGGGAAGCTTACTCTGAATAGTGGTGACCGGAATGAAGATTCACCAGGAAATGGTAAACTGTCATCGAGAGACTGTGAACTCTCTGTAACTAGGACCGAAATATCACCGGAATTTATCGAAATTTCACCAAAACAAGGTACTTTTCACCTTCACTAATTTCCTTGGCCAACACGCTTCTACCCTCAGACAAATTCGAATCTTGACCAGATGGTGTTAAGTTAACTGCATACTGCGTCCTGGTAGATTCTGGAGTTACTATATCTTCGACAGACTGTGCCGAAATTGCATCGGAATCTGCCGAAATGGCCGTACGTTCCATCGGAATGCTACCGGAATCACTGCTAACATTCTTCGCTTCCTTGACAACTGGGTTAAACTTATCCGCGCTTCTAGCTCCTGGGGGTGTCCTTAGCAAATTAGGTGTCGCCCAAGACTGTTGGTTTCTCCTATACTTCGGGTACGTCTTGCCGAAACGAGTAACCGACATATATCACGTTTGCAATACTTTGTGTATTACTCTTCTTTACTGTTGATTCACAATCTATGACCACTTTCTCACAACTATATCGCATCACTCTGGTGCCACATTCCCACAGACGGCGCCAGTGTTAAACGTCGCTTACCGTCAAGAAGCACGTTTAATCTCTATTCGAGTTCTTAGGAGTGGAAGGGGTCTGTAAAACAGAGGCCCTATACTTGATTTTTCCCAATTAACTCACTCACATGACAGTAGTTCGAACAAGTATGCTAATCCAACTCACTAACAGAAAACTCTGGCTCTTCCTTGCCAGACTTACTCATATGACAGTTCACTCACAGAGTACCGACTCATACACAGATTAAGACTCTCTCAGTAACCGAAGCATAAGGTAAACATTACCGTACACAGACTCACAATAATGCCTTCAGCGAAACAATAATTCAACACTTAACTTACTATGAATATTACCCTAACCCCAATCTTTACCGAACAGGTATCGATAAACAAACAAGACAGAGACGAGAACAGAATACTCAGAATTACTCAAACGCACACCACAGCAACATTACAGATCAATCACCCAGACAGACAGTCTGGTGATCCAACTGATCGTCACCAAAAGTGTCTTTTTCATTGATTTATATAAAAGGTTACAACGTCTATGCAATGACCTTTCGGTTCATGCGGAATATGAAAAGAGTCAGACTTTACAATTGCCAATCCGGCGGCCAGCTAACAGTGGCTATAAAATACCAATATGAAATAGGAAGTGAAATAATCAGTGTATTTACCATTTCTTCATCTGATATCTCAACTCCTACAATTGACGATACTCCATAAATCCTTTGTCACTAAAATATTCATCATCATGAAACTCCACATGGAATAATTAGAAGATCCATCCAACTTGTCTTCAATCTCAAGTCTAATCTCACTCATCTTAACTAAGTGTGTATGTCAATCATGCTCTGATACCAAGTGTTGGAATTTGGGGCCCCATGATCGTTCCAAACTAAAACCTTTTGAGCATACGCAACTTAATTGACAAGATGATATGTGAGATAGAAAAAGATAGAGATCTTGAGACAAGGATAGGGAACGTAAGCTATAAGATAATGTTGCATACCTTTTAACAAAGGCTGTACCTAGGGAGAATTTTGAAGCCTTTGGCAAAGCTTTAGATTTACTTCCTTTTGTGGATTGATTTCTTACCACATAGCTTGGCACTTCCTTGTACATGAGTCTAACTCATTGTTCACCACATCACTCCCAAGGGGGATTTGTTGATATATTTCAGTATTGACGTGTGTGAACACACTTAGGACTGTTAGGGTGCTTTTTCCCTTGTTAAGAGGTTTTTTTCCTTTGATTTGTACATTCATCTATAACCCTAATGGGTCAGTTATCTTTGTACATTCACTTGGTGATACATTCCATATTGTGTCATTCTTTGATCTTTTTCTTCTTCCTTGTGCTTTTTGTGTGCTTCCATAGACATTGAGATCCAATACAAAAGGTGCTTAACTTTTTATAATTAATTTCAATTCATTATTTATCATTGTTTTTAATTTTGTACCTAGATTTATGAACTTATTAGAAAACTTCTTCAATTAGAAATGCAAGCATATAATTTTTTTCCTTTCATATTTCTCTGTTATTATCAATAAATAGGCTACATAAAAAAGTGAGATGCCTAAAATTTCCATCAATTCTTTTAGTCTGTCGAGTTATCTAACATACAACCACCACTAAATAGAATTATTATCTACATCATTACCATTCTCCCATCTTTTCTTGCACCAAAAAGTGAAATAATCCATAGAAGACTAAGCTTTCTTGATTCTAATCCACAATCTCTCTCAATTGGGGTCATCCTTTTGCTCAAGTGAGCAGATACTCAATGCCCCTATTACTCTTATAGATAAATCCAACAACAAGTTGAGATAAAAAATTCACAACTTAAATGTTGATCATTCTTTCACATCCTAACTCCTGAAAACTAAGATTTTTTCCCTTCAAACTCACTCTAAAAATATTTGATCCAATAAATTACTCCTAATTTGAATGTGATGCATACTTTAATACAATCCCATATTAAGAATAAACTAAACTACCCTTCAATAATCATGAGAGCACGAGGAGACTTTTTCAAAGCATTGAAACACCAAGGAGGAGCATAAGAAGGTGTTGTTGCTTGAAAATTTAACTAGAAGAGACCCTAAACCACTTATGCTTGGCAAATATTTGATATTCATTCTTTTCCATGCTTGGTCATTTTTTAATTTATGCATTATACTTTTTGTTAGGGGTCTCAAAGGTTTCCTTTACTATTTGGATTTCTTCAATCACCTTGAATGGGGAACCATAATTCTCTTCTATCATTCTTATCATACCATGATGTTTTTCCACCCTCAATATTCTCTTTGGAAAATCAAAAGAGTGATCTTTTCCAATTATCTTTTGATGATCATCATCCACGAATCATCTCATTCCTCTTTCTCCGTACTCATCTTGTTCCTTTTGATAAACAAAATATTATCTATTTGTGTTGATTCTTTTCCATTCCCCTTAACTCTACGTGATAACATTCTAAGAACACTTAACTATGTATTTGCAAGTCTATTTATGAAATTTTGTTGACTTTGAAGTAAGTTGTTGATGAAGCATTAAGAAACGCTTAGGCATAAATGATTTTTGCATACTACAAAAGCTAAAACATTGGCCCATTTTATTTTCATTTTGTTCATTTACTACAAAGACCTAAGGTTTTTAGTAAGGTGGAGTGTTAAAGTAAGAATATCTGATTAGGAATGTAATTCGCCTCTTATTAAGAACAAATTATGCTAAAACTACTAATTAACTATCAATGTTTTAATTTTATGAACTTTAGTTTTGCTAGACAACTCATTGCTAAAATCTAAAAATTATGGCAACCTGAGTACTCCATAGAGTCCTTGATGATTCAATATGCCTTAGCTTTTAGTTAGAAATGAAGTATGCTAAAACTATTATGCCTTAGCATTTTTCCTTGGTTTACATGTGCTTTTACATTTGAAAACAAAAAATAGCTCTCAAATGGTTAAAGATAGCTTGGACTATAGTTCAAAGTAAACTATGTTAAAACTATTTGACTAGCTTATCAAAATTGTTGATATCTATTATTATATTAGTTCTTCAATTTCTCTTTTGGTTGGATCAAATAGGTAAGCATACAATAAGCTCATAACCATTAACTAGATTTTTTATTACATAACATTTGGCAAAAAATCAACAAAGGTTGAAGAAAAACAAATGTCATCTCAACAAAGGTTGAAACTTTGACTTGTGTGTTTCATATATGTTGCAAAGTGACTCAATGTTACATCTATAATCGATGGATTGGTTGACTTGATGGTCAATGATTCATGGCTTCCAAGAGGAAGACAATCACACTTTGAATTTGAGCTTCTTCAAAAGGAAAGCATTGAATTAAAAAACCTAAGGCACAAAACATGGATTGAAGGAGCTAGAACATACCTGAAACATTGATTATCATGATAATGTTGATATCAATGTATTTGTGCATGCATGCTATTGTTTGTGTGTCTCTCCTAGATTTTTCATTCTTTATTTTCTTCATCCCAACTCTTGAAACTCGTGGGTAGAAAATGCATAGGCCTCAAAGAGAGTTTTGGAACACTCTTCTAACTAGTAGCAACATTTTGGTGGGTAATTAAGATCAATAAACGCAAGGAAAGACTAGAACCTCCCCTCATCCCAAAGGAATAATCAAATGCACATTCGGTCCATCACATACTAGTGCTTGGGGGACACCTCATACATGTCAATCAATACATATGTAGGTAGAAAACAACACAAAAGATGTCTTGAACAAGCTCCTCATAGAGGATTCAATGCCCTTTCATCAGTATGGCAGATTGAAATTGGTCATCCCAGACAAGTAATTCCACACATCACTCACCTATTTCATTGTTCCTATTTGAATAATACAAACTTTCAAATCCACATCTCATGATTTCACCCAATCCTAGCTTCAGAAAACATCCATTATAAGTGAGGAGAAAAGATGAACTTTTCTACAAAAATTTATGACTAGAAAGAAAGAAAATGTTTCTTTTTCAATTATTACATAGATTAGTATATAGGTCAAGGCTCTAGGACTAGATTAGCTCATGCATCTCAAAAGAGGACCAAATGCAAGCCTATAGATGAAAAGGGTTATGGGTACATACATAAATGACTAACGTAATTAAATATGCATGTTTATTTTAAATTAAACTAAGGATTCAAAATTTCTACCTGTGATCACAAAATTTTTGTTTTGACAAGATATTAATTATGTTTAAAATAGGAATTTTGGGATAAATCTTTTCTTCATTCGATATACTAATGTACAAATCTTTTGTAGTTTCAATATAGACAACTTTTGTAAACAATTGTCTAATTCAAGTATAACCCAATAATGAGACATAGTTAGTATCTAATAGTTTTAAATGTAATTAGTTCAGTTCATTCTAGTTTGATAATGGAAATAAGAGTTGAGAAGGATCAAAAAATAATATGACCATTTTTTTTGCAAAATAGTGAGTGCCTTCAACAGCTATAGACTCTCTTTTTATATCTTGCATAGTGAATGCACAAATTTCCTGTCAAACATGAGTTAATAATTTCCCACTTTGACTCAAATTCATTTGATAATTATAGGGAAACATTTTTTTTTCATCATAACATTCTGATGATCAATCGAGAAAATAGAATTGATTCTGAACTTTAAAATTTTTGTCCACGCAATGTCAAGAAGGAAATCAATCCCATAAAGATGAAAATTTTTGAAGCAAAGTGTTAACAAGTTCATGCACAACCCTAATGTAATGCACTAAATACCTTTGGCTGTGTTAACCTTCGTGCCTTCATTTTCAAACAGTTTCTCATGTGTTGTGTGATGCAAAATTGCATAGTTTGTGTCTACAAACATTGTAGGTGTGTATCGAAACAGGAGTGCATACATACATGTCATTGCAACGTTTTCTAATCAAAAGAGTAGATGGGAGACACATACTTTGATATGATGGTGTTTTTTTCCAAAAGTAAGTTTGACAATAGTGTACTCTCCCAAACTTTAATTAATAGAAATAACAACTATACAAATGAACAAGCCTAGCATTCATGGGAGCTCTCGAATCCCGCAAAGCAAGGGTTACTTAAAATTTGCTAGAAGACATTACAAAGAAGGTTGATAACCCTTTTGTACCCCTCATGCGGGGCTCACTTGCTTTTAATCTTGTTGCTCTCTAAGAAAAACACACTATGATGTCTAAAAGGTGGGCCTCTGGGAGAATCTTGTTGCTACATGGACAAATCAACTGGAATCAGTATGATGGTTCAGTGCTTGAACCTTTGCAAACATTAGATCTCAAAAATTCTTGGTATGTTTTTTGAACCCCAATGTCTCCCATACAAGAATTCTTCTTGATTTGATACAAACAGGAGTAAAAACATCAACCATAGGATAGTTATTATGAAGAAACTGCAAAAAATACTCCATAAATGAAAGAC
>CM035433.1:5986492-6061492 GCA_020310875.1 Ceratopteris richardii | reverse complement strand
CATGAGGATCTGTGGCCTCTCTAATGCTGTCCATACTGATGTAGCTAATCCCGGCCCCCATATGGCTGCCCCATACATGAGCGCTGGCGTAACCAAAGTGTCAAAGAGCCACCCCTTTGTGCAAATATGCCTGGTGGCTCCTGAAAATATGCCTGGTGGCACTGTCTCTCCATCAAAGCTAGTGCTGCGTACCCACGTGTGATGCGGTCACGGGCTGCCTGAGACATAGAGAGAGAGAGAGAGAGAGAGAGAGAGAGAGAGAGAGAGTGTGTGTGTGTGTGTGTGTGTGTGTGTGTGTGTGAGTGAGTGAGTGAGTGAGTGAGAGAGAGAGAGAGAGCATCCATTCATGTGTGTACGTGCATGCATCCATGTGTGTGCATGTGTGTGTGTGTGTGTGTGTGTGTGCACGCGCGCACGCACACGTGTGTGTTTGTGTACGTGTGTGCATGTGTGTGTGTGTGTGTGTGTGTGTGTGTGCGCACGTCTATGCACGTGTATGCATGCATGCACATTCTTTTAAGAGGAAGCGGGGAAGGGGCTGGTGAAAGCAAGGGAAGAGGGGGGAGCAGGAGGGTGTTTTCTTATCAAATCAGAATGTTGAAATATGCAAGTAGCCAATGGAGATCATAGATTGCATGCCTTCAGACACATATACCTCCTCCTTGAGGTCTCCATTCAGGAATGCTGATTTGACATCCATGTGATAGACTGGCCAATGCTTATGTGCAGCCACAGTAGTCATCCTTGCAGTCGGGGCAAATGATTCACAAAAGTCAATGCCTTCAACTTGTGAGTAGCCCTGTGCAACAAGTTTTGCTTTGTACTTTTCTAGAGTACCATCAACCTTGTACTTTAACTTCCAGACCCACTTGGTGCCAATGATTTTATGCTTAGGGGGTTGATCCACTAGCTCGCAAGTTCCATTCTTCATGATATTGTTGTATTCTGTTTGCATGGCAGCCCTCCAACTCGGATCATGGAGTGCCTCTTCCACATTGGTTGGTTACTTTGCTTCTTCTTGAATGAGATCAGCCATCAAGGCTGTGTTTACAATATGGGCACTTGCCCTTCTTTGTTCTTGTATTCTTTGTGATCGCCTCGGTTCATCTGCAACCTGTTCTAGTGAGTGTGGGATGGGGCTTGCAGAATCATAGAGCTTCCTCACCCAACGTGGCAATGGCTTTTGCGCTTGGGTGACGACAGGTTGGTGACTTTCAGACTCATCATCTGAAGATGATGCTTCCTTCTCTTGTGTAGAAGGGATAGCTCTTCGGCCAGGTTCATAATGGATTTCGCCATCGTCTGATGATAAAGTGGAAGCTCTCTTTTCCTCCTCCACTGCATGTGGCTTCTCCTTGAACACCAAATCGCGACTCGCCATGATCTTCTTAGCCTCAAAGTCATAAAGCTTATAAGCCTTCTTATCTTCACTGTACCCTAAGAAGATACATTTGATGCTTTTTGATTGAAGCTTCTTTCTCTCCCTATCTAGAACATGCACATAACGTTCACTTCCAAATACTTTGAAATGGAAAACAGATGGCTTTTTACCAGTGTAGGCCTCTTGTGGAGTCTTTCCATCAAGTGCCTTGATGTAGCTTCGATTCAAGATGTACAAAGCAGTGTTGACAGCCTCTGCCCAAAATTGATTAGGCAAAGCCTTTCCCTTCAACATGCACCTTGCCACCTCCATGATGGTTCGATTTCGACGTTCTGCAACACCATTCTGTTGAGGGCTATGTGCTAGTGTGAGTTGATGATTGACTCCTTTACTCTTGCAGAAATCTTCAAACTCTATTGATGTGAACTCACCACCGCCGTATGTCCTGAATTTCTTCATCTTCTTCCTTGTTTCAGTTTCACAAGCCATTCTTTAAACTTACCAAAAGCTTGAGCCTCATCGCGAAGGAAGTACACCCACATCTTCCTGCTATAGTCATCAACAAGTAACATGAAGTAGGAAGATCCGCCCAAGGCCTGTGCAGGCATTTTTTTGCCCAAGTCAGCTTGCACCAACTCTAGAGGATCGCTTGCCTTGTTCTTGCTTTCTTGTGGAAATGCCTTGCTCTGTTGCTTGCCCATCATGCAAGCTTCACATGGTTCCTTCATTTCTGCAATTTCTGCAATCGATGGTAGGTGTGCAACCATACCCCTGCGATGCATCTCCTTCAGTACAGGGGTATCCGATGTGGCCGAACCTCTCATGCCATAGCTTACTTATACCCACACTTATAGTGGTTGTAAGAGCACACAACTCATACAGGTTGTTCCTCCTTATGCGAGCCCCAACAATGTTGTTGTTACTATCCATAATCTTAGCTCCTCTTTTACTGAAAGATACTTGATGACCTTGATCAGTTATAGAAGCTACTGAAAGTAGATTTCGTTTGATTTGTGGAACATAGAACACATTTGAAAGCTTTCTAACATCCCCATTAGAGTTAATGAAAGAAACCGTACCTTCACCCTCTACAGGACATCTTGCATTGTTGCCTACCTTTACTGTGATGGGTTCCTGTAGAGGTTGTAAGGATCTGTAAAGATCTTTTATGCTCATCATATGACGAGATGCACCACTGTCCAACACCCATGAGTCATCCGTTCTTGAATCTTCAGCCGAGGAGCATACCTCCTCTATCGTTACAAATAACTCAAGCTCTGTTTCTGCTATGTTGGCGGACTCCTTGCCCTTGCCACCTTTTGAAGACCCATTCTTCTCTTCTACCTTCTTAATGCGACAGTCTTGGATTCTGTGTCCTTTTTTCTTACAATGGAAACACTCTCCCTTGAACTTCTTTTTATCGTTCTTCTTTTTGTCTCCATCTTTTGAAGATTCCACTTTGCCTCCTTTGGCATTTGCTTTGAATGGAGCATCTCCTTTGCTACCACCACTCCTTGCCTTGATCAGCAACCCCTCCTCCATGAGTAAGGCACTGAATTCTTCAAACGTTAGTGGCTGAGGTCTAATTTGAGTATTGAGAGAAGTTACCAGACCATCAAACTTTGGTGGACACATTCGAAGACAACGGCGAGCTAGCTCCTCGCTTGACTTCTATACACCTACTCCTTCCATTTGATCCCGTAGATTCTTTATGCGAATGATAAACACCTCAGCAGTCTCCTCATCAACAAACCTTTCTGCTGTCAGCTCATTCTCCAAGTTCTAAATCCGTGTCAGATTACGAGTTTCATATAGATTTCTCAATATGTTCCATGCTTCACAAGCCTTGGTAATATGCTGAATGAGAGTCAGAACACTATCAGTAGTACTTGTAACTAGAGCACAGAGTGCATTTGCATTTTCCGTTTCCAAGCACGTAGAAGATCAGCATCAGGAGGAATCATTCGACCAAGATTATTTGGATCAGGTGTTTCTTGAGGCTCATGATCAGTCCCAGTACAGTCTCCAAAAGCTCATACGAATCAAGGACAGAAGTAATTTTAAACTTCCAGAGGGTGTAATTTGTACCATCAAGTTTACCTTCCATGAAGGCATCAAATTTACCTTCCATGAAGGCTGGTGGTCATCTCCGCAACGTTGGGATGACCGGCATCATTGCTACTCTTGCTTGTGTGCCACCTACTCCTGTTGACAAACCACCTTGATTCCTAGCCGTAGATGATGACGCACCGCTTGACATCTTCTCTCTTTTGTCGTTGAGACCTTTGCAACCTTTGCGTCTCTACTTCTGCACCACTCAAAGCCTCCTAAGCTCTTATACCATGTAAGAAAATAACAGCATAGCGGAATACACCAGTAGACTGAGTTGAGAGAAAAATGCAAACAAAGACACAGAATAGGAGATAGAGAACTTAGATTCTCAAATTGCCAAGAGTAATGTAGCTACAACGATGGTGTTGTCCACCCGTGCGCTTCCAATATGGTTCTTAGATGGCAATCTAAACAGACTCTAAATGAAGGGCTTACTAGTGCGCAATGCTATGTAAAGCTCAACCTAGGCCATGCTTATATAGCTTTTACAAAGCGATTCGGTATAGATAAACATAATCGGGAGATACAAAATAGTCGACAGAATATACAATCCGACAATATCTGCAGAACCAGAAGTCCTACCATCTCGGTCCTATGGGCCAGGGGGATAGGCCCCCCCCGACCCTGCAGAAGAGGGCAAACCCCCCTCTGCACTCCCCCCATTAACGTTCTATGGAGAGCCGCGTGACTCCACAGGGCCTTTATTTTCACCTTGAATGGCAACCTGTGGCCCGGAAGTTTATGCCCTACCTAACCCAATGGCTAGGCTCTTGCCCTTGGCATAAGTCTCTGGCCTTGATGTTATCCAATTGCATGGCTCTCATTGAGATTCTTCAAACGTATTTTGTTGAGGGATTGAAGTAAACTTATATTCTCAATTTTGAATAGAGGGGTTCTTCTCTTTCTTTCTCTCGAATAACCTATTATCACACTCGATTGCTTGATTCATGATTCATTCAATGTATTTCCCTTCTTATTATCTTTGTAATGTGCATGCTCTATATCATTTGTAATGATTTGTTGGGCTTCAAAGAAGGATTCTTGAGGAAGAGTGCCTAGATGATTCAACACTTCTAGCTCTTGGACTTTGCATTCTTTGAATGATTGATTATCACATTGAACTGCTTGATTAATAACATCATCCAAGGTATATCCTTGAGGCATGGATAGCAAGAGGGACTTCACTTCATCTTTGAAGCCACTTTGAAATTGATTAATTAGGTACTCTTCTTAATATGTAGAATCTAGATCCATATGTTAATATGTTAAAATATGAGGCATAATTTGAGACCAATCGATCACCTTGTCGTAACAATCTTTTTAGCTCTTGGACATATCCTATCAAATCCTTTATGATAGACTGGATCACTTTGCATAGGGAATCCATGGTGCTTGGTCTTGATTAAGGTAGAGTTGTTAAAATATCTGGGAAGGACTATGTCTCAGATTGCAAGTATTGCGAAGCAGTGTTAGAAAGAAAGATCACATGTCAAAAAGAAGAAGGATACTAAGAATGAGGCTCATGATAACTCTAAGGACAAAGAAAAAGAGAAGGAAAACATGGTTTCTAGTATGGTCATTGAGGAGTTATCTAATATAGAGGACATTCAATATGCTACTATATCAGTTGTTCATGTGTATGTACATAATGCTTCCACTCTATGCCATGCACAAGATATGCAAATCACTAAAGCTTGTCTTATTGATGCTTTTCTTACTGTGAATGATGCATTTTCACATGCTTGGATTGTGGATTCAGGTGCATCTTTTCACGTGACTCCTATCAAAGAGTGCTTTGCTACTCTTCATGCAAGAAATCATGGCCATGTTCTACCTTGGGAACATACATGCATGTTCCATTGAAGGTATTGGCATTGTGCACTCGTCTTTGGGTGATGCCAATGAGCTTCTTTTGCATAATGTGCATTATGTATCAAGCATCCAAAAGAGCCTATTGTCGCTTGGCAAGATGGATATGCATGGATATAGCACTGGCTTTGAAAAAGGCTCTTGGAAGTTAGTAAAAAGGCTCAAGGCTGAGTGTCAAAGGCATTAAGAAAGGTACACTTTACTCCTTGCATGGGAAAGCCTTGCTTGCAAGTTTATTGCTTTGACTGAGATTAATTCTCACATAGAGAGATGGCATGAAAATCTTGGCAACATGAGCCAAAAGGACCTTGATAAATTATGTAACCTTGACAGATTTCATGTTAAAGGCACAAAACTTCACTTTTGTCATGAATGTCAATACGATAAGCAAATAAAAAATGCCTAACTACTCTGGTGCCCCTCGTAAGTCTAATATGCTTGATCTTGTTCACTCTGATGTTTGTAGCATGTCCACCAAATCTATGGGGGACTCTCTTTACTTTGTTTCTTTTGTTGATGACTACTCTAGGAAGCTTTGGGTTTATTTCTTAAAATTCAAACATTTCATGAATTTGTGACCACCCAGATAGGTAAAACGCTGAAATGTTTACGTACTGATAATGGAGGTGAGTTTATAAGTGCTAAATTCAATAGATTTTTTGAAAATCATGGTATTAAGAGGGAATTAACAGTCCCATACAGATCCTTCTCCAACAGTATGGCTGAAAGGTATCCCATGTTGTCCAAAGCTAATCTTCTCATGGCTTTTGGTGAGAGGCTCTCAAAACTGTTTGCACTCAATCTACTCACACGTCGTTAAAAGGTGGCATTTCGGAAGAGGTTTGGTCTTGAAAACCAGCTTCAGATAACCACCTATGCATCTTTGGTTTTGATGCTTTTGTGCATATAAGGTTTGAGTTTAGGAGCAAGTTAGATGCGAAGTCCATGAAATGAATCTTCATGGGTTATGGATATGGCTATCTCAACTCAAGAAAGTAATACACAACCGGGACATTGTATTTAATGAGGCAAAGCTGCTCGAAAACAATCGTGCCTCTAAAGATGACCATAAAAGAGTCAAATATCAACATGTATAGCCACCTATTAAATCTTATATGATCCCTCAGGGTGCACCACATATGGCTGGAATGACAATGAACTAGTGATAATTGAGGGAGAAGATATTGGACAACAAATTGAGGCCCTTGAAGGGCATATGCAACCACCTATTCATGCTGAAAATAGTGCTGGAAATGACGTACAGAACCCATTAACAATGAGGAAGTTGATATACCTCTTGATATAGATCCATTGCTAGAGAATGTAGATCATTAGGTAGGAAGATCTACACGTCCTAGGAGGCTTGTGAGCAGATATGACCCCTTTGTACATTATATTATGTTATCTGATGAGGGTGAGCCTCTCACCTATAAAGAGGCAAAGCTATGTGAACACAAGAAGAAGTGGGAGTTAGCCATGCAGGAAGAGATAATGGTCTTGCATGCAAATGATACTTGAGACTTGGTTGAGTTGCCCAAAGGTAGGAAGGCCGTTCCCAACAAGTGGGCATACGAAATCAAGACTATGGATGGTAAACCCAGGTATAAGGCAAGGCTGGTTGCTAAGGGATATGCCCAAAAACAGAGCATTGATTTCCAAGAAGTGTTCTCTCCAGTGGTTAAAAATGACCAACGTGTGTTATTTGCTCTCACAGCTTCCTTGCATTTGGAGTTATTCCAAATGGATGTCAACACAGCTTTTTTGCATGGTGGTGTAAATGAAGAGCTGTACATGAATCAACAAAAAGGATATGCCATTCTTGGAAAAGAGCATCTGGTATGCAAGCTAAAAAGTGGTTTATATGGGCTGAAACAAGCCCGCAGACAATGGTATAAGAAGTTTGATGCATTTATGCTCAAACATGAGTTCAAGAAAAGCCATGCAGACCATTGTACACTAAAAAGGATGAAGATGGCACCCAATCATTCTTGTGCTGTATCTGGAAAGAAAAAGAGCACTTTAAATGCTCTAAAAGAGAAGTCGAACTTGTTGGAGACAATGTCCAATGTGTCCAATAGTCCAACACAGAAGCTATATTAGTTGTTCTTTATAGAAGCTTCCACAAGCAAAGCGTGCAAGCGTCTTGGATAAAAGAAATGCCTCTCATAAAAATGGTGTGGATTCAAATCCTTTTAACGACAGCACAAAAAGTTTTGTTTCGGCGTGGATTTTTTTGAAATACAAATTGAGCGCCAAAATCTTAATTGTGTGCAATCGCCATAATTGGATGTTTTTTTTGTAAACCATGATCGCGCACACTTTTCATGATGTGCCTTTCAAGAGGTTGCTATCCTATATAAGGAGAGGTTTAGGTCACTCTTATCATCAACTCAAGGACTCAATGCAAGATTGAAACGATTTTGGAGGTGATCATTTAGAGGAAGTGTTCAACACTTGGAGGAGGTGTGTTCTACTCTTGGAGTTACTAGGAGTTCGTGTCAGGCTTCAGCCAACCATCAGCATCACTTGCTGAGTTACTTTGAGTAACAAGTCTACATCTATCCTCACTTGTTCATTCACTAGTTTCTGATTTAGGGATAATTAGGGTCTACTGTAAAACAGTTCTAAATTGTTCATATTCTCCATATTCTCATACACACACTCTTCATACCTCTTAAGCACTTTGCACACAATCTCTTGTATCTAGTTCCTATTTCTACATAGATTCAGATATTGTCAGTTTGTATCATATTGTGATTTGACATTTGAATATAAGATAGTGTAGGTGAGCATCCTAGTTTATCATACACTCTGAAAAATCTTCTATTCTCTCTCTATTTCTCACTCATCTATTTTTGAGTCTTAAAGTGTGTATGCTAAGGTTCATCTATTGGAAGATCTTGTAAACTTGTGATTTATTGTTATTGAGGCCCACCCCAATTCCAACATTTGGTATCAGAGCATAGTTGACATACACCCTTAATAAGATGAGTGACTATAGACTTGAGAATGAAGACAAGCTTGAGGGCATGTCTAATTATCCAATGTGGAGTTTTATGATGATGAATTTGTTAGTATCAAAGGACTTAAGGAATATTGTCAATGGCACTTATCCCAGGCCAAGACAAGTCGGAGAAGATGTCGCTTCATCTTCTAGAAGACCTACTATTCCTATTTCTTCTCAACAAGAGATTAGTGAAGAAGAAGAAGGAATTACTTCATCATCGGGAGTCCATATTACTCCATTATTTTGTACAAAAGAGTAATCCAGATTGGATTCAAGAGATGCACAAGCACTTTCATATATTGCTATGGGAGTCAAGAGGCATATTATACCCCAAATCACGTCATGCAGAACCTCTCTTCAGGCTTGGTTGGAGTTGGAGAATCTCTATCACGGCAAGAACCTGCTAGGAAAGCTCGTCTTAGGAGTCAGCTAGCCAACACAAGGATGAAAGTTGGTGAATCAGTTCAGTCACATATTTTGAAGCTCAAAGATTTACGAGATCGGTTACTCAATGTTGGAGTAAATATTTCATATGAAGAGATGGTAAACACACTTCTAAACTCACTTCCATCTACATATCGTGCTCTTGTTACTTCTCTTACTCTTACTACAAGAGATAGAGAACTTTCATTTGAAGAGCTACAATTCCTGTTACTTCAAGATGAAGATCAACAAAACAGTATGGAAGAGAATGATGAAGCCATGTTATCATTGTCGAAGGGAAAGAAAAAGAAGGAAACAAAAAAGGAGAAGAAGGATCAACAATCTAAAAAGGAAAGTAAGTCTTCTAGTCCTAAGTCTTCCAGTCCTTCCCCTAATGCGTCCTCTATACCCAAAGAAAAGTCTCCGACTACATCTTATTAAAAAAAAAGGGAGTATGCCACTACTATAAGAAACCAAATCATTTCATAGTAGAATGCAAAACAAGGATTAGAAGAAGAAAACATCATGTAATAGTGTTGAAGACGATCCAAAACCTAAATCTTCAAAGGTAGATTCTTATGCATGTGTTACTATTGAAGAGGAAGCTTTTGATCAGGCAGCATTAAATGCAATCTTAGATAATCCTTGGATTTTTGATTCTAGAGCTACTAAGTATATGACACGTTGCAGAAAGGTATTTTCTTCCCTTTCTAACTCTTCAGGTAGAAGAAAGGCCATTGCAGATGGTCATGATTAGGACCTTGTAGGTGTTGGAGAAGTGAACCTTAAGTCAAGAGTAGGTGGAAATTTCACAATTTCTAATGTTCTTTATGTTCCAGACATGAAAATGAATTCGCTCTCTATCTCTACTTTCTTGTTAGATGATTAAAAAGTTAACTTTAAGAAAGATTCATGTCAGATCCTCTCACCTAATGAGGAGGATTATCTACTTCAAGGTGAAAACAAAAGTGGCATGTTTGTGTTGTCCAAAATTAGTCATTCTAATGTTTCTAAGTCTTCTACACCTAAGGAGAATATGAAGTTATGACATGCTAGATTTGATCAAATCAATTACATAGCTCTCAAGCACATCAAAGATCATAGTACGATGGACAGTTTGCCTATTTTTGCTTTACCAGATGATGCAGAATCATGTGAAGGATGTCTTAAAGGAAAGCTTCACAAACTATCTTTCAAGAAGCATGGATACATCACACCCATAAGAAAGTTGCAGATCATACATTCAGATGTGAATAGTCCAATGAGAACAAATTCTATTCAAGGTTTGAGGTACTTTGTTACTTTTATTGATAATTTCTCAAGATGTTCGTGGATTTACGGTCTTAACGTGAAGTCAGAGGTTTTTCCTATTTTCAAGGAGTTCTTAGCTATGGTTGAGAATGAAATTCATTCAAAGATCCAAATTTCGAGAAGTGATAGAGGAGAAGAGTATATGTCAAAAGACTTTAAGTCTTTTCTTGAAGACAAAGGTATCTCTCATCAACTCACTATTGCTTACGCTCCAGACCAAAAAGGTATTGCAGAGAGAAAGAATAGGATACTCGTTGAGATGATGCATAGTATGATGTCATCCAAGAAGCTTTCTCCCAAGTTTTGGTTTGATGCAGTACATAGAGGCTAGAGCTAATCACATTCTGAATAGGTCTTCCACAAAAGCTTTAAATGTTATCACACCTTATGAAGCTTATTATGGGAAGAAACCCAATGTGAGTTACTTGAAAGTTTTTGCTTCCCCAGCTTATGTTCACATTGAGAAAAAAGATCGTGGTAAGCTCGATGTAAAAAGATCCACATTCTTTAGAAGGAATGTGGATTCTTATATTCAGCCATACAAGGGGGGTGATGAACTTTCTCAAAACCTAAGAGATGCACTTGATAAAGGTGAAGAGAGAGTTACATTACCAACATCAATACCTAGTCAATCATTAGTACCTCTTGAAGTTCCGACTTATGAAGTTGGAGAAAGTTCCAAAGTTCCAAAAGAAAAAGATATTGAAGAACCAAAAAGGATTCCACCATTTTTTAAGGATACGCCAAAGTGGCTATATCAAACCTAGAAGGACAGTGGTATAAAGGAATACACTGGAAGAACAAGAAGTCAAACAAGGAGACAACAAACAAACCTAGTAAATTATGCAAAACATTTTGAGATTCATAATATTTTAGCTCTTACTTCAGTTGAGAATGAACCAGCTAGTGTTCAAGATGCACTACATAGTCCTGTATGGAAGAAAGCTATGCAAGAAGAGATTGATTCTATTCATAAGAATCAAACATGGAAGCTTTGTGAGTTACCAAAAGGTAAGAAAGCTATTGGTGTTAAGTGGATCTTCAAAATAAAAAAGAAAAGCAAATGATACCATAGACAGGTATAAAGCAATTTTAGTTGTCAAAGGTTATGCACAAAAGAAAGGTATTGACTATGATGAGACTTTTGCTCCTACATCTAGAATGACAGTAGTCTGGACAGTACTTTCTTTAATTGCATTCTTTGGTTGGAAACTATAGAAGTTAGATATCAATATCAAAACTGCATTTCTTAATGGTGATTTTCATGAAGATGTCTACATCCAGCAACCATAAGGTTTTGAAGAGACAGGTAAAGAGCATTTAGTATGCAAGCTTATCAAAGCATTCTATGGTCCGAAGCAAGGATCAAGAGCTTGGTATGAGAAGATACATATCTATCTCTTATCTATTCGTTTTGAAAACTTAGATGAAGCTCCCACTCTTTATGTAAAGCTGAGACAGATGTTTTGATTATTATTATCATATATGTTGATGATATGATCATGACAGGTCCCAAGGATTCAGACCTTCAGTATTTTAAAGCAAAACTTAATCATACATTTGATGTAAATGATTTAGGTATTTTACATTATTATCTTGGGATTGAATTCAAGTACAGAGATGAGTGTATCTACATGACACATCACAAATACATTTAGAAATTATTGGAAAGGTTTGAGATGACAGAATCCAAGCCTATGTAGCCACCTATGGATGTCAATGTGTTATTACAGTCGGAGGCACTTAGCATATTCTAAACCATTTAATGCTACATTATATAGTCTAACAGTTGGTTACTTGATATATCTATGTAATACATGATCGAACATTCAATTTATAGTTTCTCAAGTAGCTATGTTCATGCATAATCCACTGAAAAATCATTGGAAAGCAGTTAAGAGAATTTTCAAATATTTGAAGGTAACTTCCACTTATGCTATGGTATTTCCAAAATCTTCACATTTCTTACTTAAAGGTTTTTCATATTCTGATTGGGCGGGTGAAAACGACTCAAGAAGAAGCACAAGTGGATATTATTTCTTTCTAGGAGATTGTCTTATCTCTTGGATGTCCAAGAAATAGCCTATAGTTGCTACATCTTCGAGTGATGCAGAGTATAGGGCTTCCTTTACAACAACACTTGAATCAGTTTGGCTACAGAAGATTTTGAGTTTTCTTGATGTTCACGTTCATCTTTGAGTTCAGATATTTTCAGGCAGTCACAATGTTATTGCTATTGCAAAGAACAATATTCATCATGCTAGGACAAAGCATATAGAGATACATTACCACTATATTCGGAAACATGTATCTAAGAAGCACATTGAGCTAGTCTACATACCTATAAGTGAAAATGTTGCATATATTTTTACCAAAGCATTGACCAAAGAGAGTCACAGGAAGTTTTGCAGGTTATTAAACCTTGTCCAATTGTGACATTGAAGGAGGGATTGTTGGAGACAATGTCCAATGTGTCCAATAGTCAAACACGGAAGCTATATTATTTATACTTTATAGAAGCGTCCACAAGCAAAGCATATGCGCGTCTTGGATAAAACAAAAGCCTCTCATAAAAACGGCATGGGTTCAAATCCTCTCAACAACAGCACAAAAAGTTCTTTTTTTTTAATGGATTTTTTCAAAATACAAATTGAGCGCCAAAATCTTAATCGCATGCGATCGCCATAATTGGATGTTTTTTCTTTTGACAACGATCGCGCACGCTTGTCATGATGTGCATTTCAAGAGGTTGCTATCCTATATAAGAAGAGGTTTGGATCACTCTTATCATCAACTCAAGGACTCAATGCAAGATTCAGACGATTTTGAAGGTGATCACTTAGAGGAAGTGTTCAACACTTGGAGGAGGTGTGCTCTACTCTTGGAGTTACTTGGCGAAGTTCGTGTCAACCAACCATGAACATCACTTACTAAGTTACTATGAGTAACAAGTCTACATATGTCCTCACTTATTCATTCTCTAGTTTCTGATTTAGGGATAATAAGAAGGGTTTGCTGTAAAACAGTTCTAAACGGTTCATATTTCCATATTCTCACACACACACTTTTCATACCTCTTAGGTACTTTGCACACAATCTCTTGTATCTAGTTCCTATTTCTACCTAGATTCAGATATTGTCAGTTTGTATCATATTCACACATTGTGATCTGACATTTGAATATAAGATAGTGTAGGTGAGCATCATAGCTTACCATACACTTTGAAAAATCGTCTATTCTCTCTCTATCTCTTACACATCTATTTTTGAGTCTTAAGGTGTGTATATTAAGGTTCATATGTTCGAAGATCATGTAAACCTGTGATTTATTGTTATTGAGACCCACCCCAATTCCAACATAACTATGCTTTTTTCAATGAAAGACCTTGGGAGAGCTTAGCATATACTTGGGATGCGAATAAAAAGGATTAGGCAGCAGCATACTTTGCATTTATCCCAAGAAAAGTACATTGAAAAAGTGTTGGACAGATCTAATATGGTTGATGCTAAGCCTCTTGGAGTGCCATTTCAGCCACATGTTAAGCTTTCCAAGGATGACTGTCCAAAAGATGCTCATGGAGCCAACCACATGAAGAGTGTTCCATATGCATCAGCTTGTGATTCACTTATGTATGCCTTGGTTGCCACTCGGCAAGACATTGTTCATGTAGTGGGAGTTGTTAACAAGTTTATGGTTAATCTTGGCAAAGCTCATTGGGAGGCAATCAAATCTATCTTGAGATATTTGAAAGGGACCAAATGTTCATGGCTAATCTTGGCAAAGCTCATTGGGAGGCAGTCAAATCTATCTTGAGATATTTGAAAGGTAAATGCCTATGTTATGGAAAGGGTCCATCGGAGTTGAAAAGATTATGTGATTCAGACATGGTAGGTGATTTGGACACTCACAAGTCCACAAGTGACTATGTATATACCCTTGCTGACGGAGCTATTTCACGGTGCTCTACACTTCAGAGTATAGTCGCACTATCTACTACAGAGGCTGAATATATTTCAGTCATAGAGGCTTTCAAGGAAGCTGTGCATTGAGTTTGGGATGCTTGAAAAGGCACCTATTCTTGGATGTGATATTCAGAGTGCCATATGTTCCATGCTCGCACAAAGCATATTGATGTGAGATACCAATTCATCAGAGAGGTGTTACTTGTTAGAGGATGGCCTCATCACTTTGATCAAGGTCAATACTTCACAGAATCCTGAAGATGCTCTCACTAAGTGTCTACCAAGGCACAACATCAGTTATGAATACAAATGGTGGAAGTTACTTAGCTTAAAGGAGCCTCCTTGGTCCTTTTAGTGGGAGGTTGTTGGGGATAAGGGCCCTAAGAACTCTCCTTCCATATATTTTGACCCTTCCAAGTGATATCTCTCTCCGAAAGCTTTCCAAACATTTTTGTTATATTTTTTGGACCCCAAATTAGGGAGTTATAGGCATTTACATTATTTTTATGACTTTTGGTCATTGACCATGTGTGAATATGGCCAAATGACCTAAAAGTCACTTATAAATGAGACTTGGCCCCAAAACTCTCATAATTTGAATGGGACTTCTTGAACTTCAGCTTTTCCATCTTCTTCTTCAAATTTTTGCATAGGTTTCTCTCTATTTTCTCCCTGCTCATGCAAAAGCCCACTCACTTAGTGTTTGGAGAAACCGTGCACACCACCACATAGCTCTTTGCAGTCCCTTTCAGATCAAAGCATATAATCTTTACTTGATAAGCTTGGTCAACCTTGATGGTTGAGAGTATGTTTGAGTTTACATTCTGTCTTCATTCTTTAGCATCTTATATTTGACTCTATCCTTCCAAGTAGTACTTGGTTGAGAAGAGTGGGAGGTGTGTGAGTTCTCCTTGTTATGTGTGTTGTGGGAGAGCTTTTCATGTCTAAGGTCCTTATGTTCGCTTGTGGATACTTAGCATGATATGTGACTATTAAACATGCACCTAAATCATTAAATAATAATAATAATAATAATAATAATAATAATTAAAAAAAAAACATAACGACTAATAAATATACCTATCTAGCATATTCCCCTAGTGGCACGTTAAGGGGGGGGGGAATTGTTAGAAACATAAGCAACCTTAGGGAGCTCTAAATGCAGAGAAATTTACAAAAAGTAGGTCAAAGTTTCCTGAAAAACTGGTCAAATTAGTCAAAATTATCCAAATTTGAAAGATAAATTTATTACATATTCTTGAAAAGCTCAAAGAGAGCTATCCAATCATATATAACACATAGGCAATTGACAACAAATTAAAGGGAAAAAGTCAAACCCTAGTTTTTGGTCAAAGTAAAAGCAATTTTTAAGGTCAAAGGCAAAGTAAAACATCATAATGAACAAGATCAAGCACGTTAGACTTACGAGAGACACCATAGTAGTAGTAAGAATTCTTTAGTTGCTTACCATATTGACATTCATTACAAAAGTCAAGTTTTGTGCCTTCAGCATCAAACCTGTCAAGATTACATAATTTGGCAAGGCCTTTTTGCTCATGTGGCCAAGCCTTTTATGCCATAATTCCATGTGAGAATTAATCTCAACCAAGTCAACAAACTTGTTCAACAAAGCTTTCCCATGCAAGCAATAAAGTGGCATTTCTTAGTGCCTTTTACAACCAACCTTAAGCCTTTCACTACCTTCCCAGAGCCTTTTCCAAAGAAAATGCTATATACATGCATATCCATTTGCCCAACTGATAATAGGCTCCTTTTTATGCCTGGTACATAATGCACATTATGCAAAATCAGCTCACTAACATCACCCAAAGACAAGTGCACGGTGCCAATACCTTCAATGAAACATGCATGATTGTTCCCAAGGTAAACATAACTATGATTTGCAGCATGAAAAGTAGCAAAGCACTCCTTGATGGGAGTCACATGAAATGATGCACTTGAGTCCACAATCCAAGTCTGTGAAAGTGCAAGCATCAATAAAATCACCTTTAGTGATTCGTTGGCATAAAGTGGAAGCATTATGTACTATGCATCATCAGCTGATATAGTAGCACATAGAATCATGAATGTCCTCCATATCAGATAACTCCTCAATGATTACACTAGAAGCCACATTGGCCTTCTCCTTTCATTTGTTTTAGAATTATTTTGTGCCTCATTCTTAGTGTCTTTCTTCTTTTTGTCACCTTTGTTCTTCTTTCTTTCTAACTCTGATTTGTAGTACCTTCAATCTGGCTTCTTATGACCTTCTCTACCACATTGGTAGCAAGTCTTATCACCTTTGCCTTTGCTTTTGCTTCTCTCTCTTTGTGCACTTCCATCTTTCTTCTTTGTTCTACCTCTAGCCATATTTGCTGAACTCCCTCCCCACTTGCTTTCCTTCTAATCTCTGCATTGAGAATAGAACCCCTCACACCATCGAAGGTCAAGTTAGGGTTGCTTGACAATGAAACAACTAATGTTTCCTAGGAGTCGGGCAATGTCATAAGCAAGAAAATAGCTTTCAGCTTGTCTTCAAAAGCTGGGGGACTTGAATCCTATCGTTAGGAGGGAGTACCTGTAAATAATGGAAAGTGCTGTGCTGCACTTTTTGACTCCCTTGCAGCATGCTAACAAGTTTTCTCATCAAATGATTTACAGGAGACGTATTCTCGTAAGTGGCCTTGCGCTTCTCCCACACATCATAAGCACTAGTCAAACCCTTTATATCCGCAAGAGTCTCATCAGAGGTAACCATTTTAATGTATTAGATGGTGCTATTCGCTGCCTCCCTAGCTTTTTCTCCCCCTTGCCTCCCAAACATAAGCTAGTTTAGTGAGTGTGTGAGTATTGGCTTTCTGTTTGCATTTTTCCTCGGCATAAAATGATTAACTTCAGGCACTTACTTATAGCTAGAAAAAGGACTTCTTTTATGCTTTCAAAAATTACAGATCAAATTTTACTTTAGATAAAAATTACAAGAACGAGGTAAACAGGCATTAAAACCATGCCTTAGGAATTCAGAAAACGTTATCAAAGATTTTTTGCAGTTAGCTGACATTAATTGAGTCATAAGAGATATAAAACAGAATTTCTGCGTAAGAATGGATAAGCTCGGATAAAGCTTGAATCCAGAAGGTTTACAAATTCCTTTTCATATTCCACAAAAAACCCTCGGACAAGAAAGATCAATAACCATAAGTTGGGAAATTTGCCAAATAGAACTCCAGCCATTACAAACACAAACTACTTTTCCCACTAGTTCCAGCATGCCATCGTTAGTGTTCCTTAAAAGGCCAATGTCAACAAATGCAATACATTTGAGCTATTAGACCTCTCAATTGGATGCTATCAGGGTCTACATCTGCATATCTAATTCTAAAACAGTTTTTGACTGCATCTCAAATGGTTTTACAGGCAGCTATTACGCCACTCAGACAACATTGTTCTCTATGGTATAAAAAACTATTCAATGGTAATTTTGAACACTAACATCATGATACATCATCACTACTGCTGCAAAAGCAAAAACCAAAATACAGGGGCATGTTTAAGTACTCATATGTATATGCATGGGCTTTTTTTTGGGGAGGGGAGGGGGGGTTGTGTGTAGGGAGCCATGATGGGAAAGTGGGAAAACCTGCCCAATAATGCCAGAGATTCCTCCTAGAAGTGCTTGCTGAAGCACAGAAGCTGATTGGCCACTTTCTAAATGCTTATTGCTGGCGATCCTTAGCTGCTCGTATGTCACAATCCTTGTGCTGGTGTAAAAGACGTGTCTTAGTAAAGCAGGCGAAAGGCCCTTATAGAGACCTTTGTAACCCTCCTCGTGGATTATAGATAGTCCTGTTTTAATCGCACCCTTTTTTGCTGTAGTATGTAATCCTCCTTTTTCTCCCTGCAGCTGTAACCGTGTCTTTGTTATATCAATTGGAAAAGTTGCAGACTCTGCAATGACTGCTGATACTGAGCTAAGTGCCAGGCACACACCTAAATGCTCTTTTTGTGTCTGCCCAACCATAATAGTGTGAGAGCCTGCCACCTGGAAAGGCATAAAGGTATTGAGATCTTTGAAAGAATAAATAGCAGAACTCCAAAGTTCTAAAAGCAATAAGGACCCAATCTGTATATACATGTGTGCACAAAAATCAACTAAACTCAGCATTTATAAATGCATACAACGTATATGTTAATGGAAGAGACACATTACGTTGTCCTAAAGAAAGGTTCAAAGGGTCAATCCACTAAGCTACACTTCTAATGGCAGCCTCCATCATGCCATTAGAAACAGATTGCATGAAGGCCATCCAAATCCACAGGACATGGTACAAGGTAATACAAATTAGGAATAGAACCATCCAACATTATGTCGATCTAATGATAAATGAATGGCATCTTTACTTCAAATAGAACTACATGCACAGACAGAATTCTAAACCTACAAATGAGAAGACAGATATGGATTCTATGAAGAAAGAAAAAAGATGCATATGAGTTCGTGAAACGTGAATAACATTCAGAAAAAGCATGCTTCATTGAAAGTAAAACTTTGAAGTCTCAAACTGAAGATCAAGATGTTCCAAATTTTCCTTAAGAGTCCTATAACAGATCCCAAATTTTCCTCGAGTCTCCTATAAATCAAAATGCCATCAAGAAACATCACAATGCATTTCCCTGCACACAAGATGAAAAAGATCATTCATTATTTGTCGGGAAGTGGCTAGACCGTTGGTGACCCTGAAGGGTAAAACCAAAATCTGCTAATGCCCATACAGATACGAAACACGACCTTCGAGACATCAAGTGAAAATATCCATTTTTGATAGCCTTAAAATCTGAGATCGACTTTGGTGAAATAACAAACACCCAAACGTCAATCCATGAGGTCATTCATCAGTGGTAATAGATACTTGTTCTTGATGATGACTATATCCAGACCTGTAATCCATGCAAAAGTGCTTCCCTTCATCCTTCTTCATGGTGGAGAAGAAAGGGAGCACCCACAAAGACTAGGTATGCTCAACAAACCCCTTCACAATACAGGCTTGATTCTACCTGGCTATCAAAAAATGCATCCCTTCATCCTTCTTCTAGGTTAGAAGAAAAGGAGCACCCCCAAAGACTTACCATGTTCAACAAACCCCTTTACAAAAAAGGGTTGAACCTGCCTAGCTATCTCATCCTCTTCATTAGGGTTAAACCAATAGCGTTATTGAGAGACAAGATGACTACCAAGCAGAAGCTCTTATCTTGTGATCAAGATCAAGCCTATGAAACAAATGGAACCCATGAGGAAAATCCAATGAAACATAGCTATAAACTAAACTAATACAGAATCCAAATAGCATTCAAATTATCTCGTCATGATCCATTATAAATCTATGGTGTGAAATATAATAAAAGCATAATAACAAGAGAGAACCAAAAACAGAATTTACTTCACAATAAACCATAAACTCAGCACCCAATTCATGAGACAATGCTTTAAATTTATTAGCTGATAACATATTTACATCACGATTGGTGAGCATGCAGGAAGGAAAACCCTTGAACTCATGTTCACACAATATTTCTGAAAAAAAGAGTATGTAATGCATAATCTATATACAAAAATCTTGTTTTATAGGAGACCATAGCATGCCTAAAATGATATCAACATGCTCAAGGCTCATCATGTTGAAGTCCAAGACATCATGGTAGTTTTGGAAATGGAGGTCCTATCCAGCTATCACTTTCTTGATAACCCACATGGTAAACCATATAAGCATGGCGAATAGTATTATGCAAAGTGTAAGTATGCTTACTCAAAGAGAGATGCGGGAATCATAATTAGAGTGGTTGTCAGACCATCATGGTCTGGCCATTGATCTCTCTTTGAATGCAAAGGAGATCATGCACACCAAAGGACCATGTCATCGTCACGACCCAAGCATCTACATGCATTAACAAGAAACAAAACTTAATATAAAAAAGACAAAATCAATAACAATGTTCACCAAAGAACATGTCCACTCTAAAGTAGATGGTTTTCTCTTTCACCTACGATATGGATTGTTGCTAGAGAAGTAATTGATCTCATAAAACTTGAAGCATTCTTTTTTCTTGCCGCCATGGCATGGTATGATGAAAGTCAAGGCATGAGTTCTTTTTCCAATCCTCCATGTTGAAGAGCTTTATTCCCCTCTCCCATCCGAAGAACTTTTGAAGCTTTCTATCCTATAACATGTACAAAGTGGGCACAAAAGATTGGTTGGGATTCTAGTATGTTGTTAGTTGTAGTTGAATTCTACACATGTCGTCAATTGTAGTTATAGACCATACCACCACAAATATGCCTTTTCTTGAGCATGATCTACAAATGCCCAAGGCATTGAACATGTGTGAATCGATGCATGTCAAAGAAGGCCATCCATATCAATAGAAAAGTTCTTTCATCTCCCCTCTAAAGTGATTCAAATAGAGTTGAAGAGAAAGTCACCCGTGGTTATAAGTGAAATCCAAACTTGTGCCAATAGCAACTCCATGCCTTTGCATCCCTTGCAATTACTATTGCAACATTTCAACTTACAATGCATCAGATGTTGAAGATGGGAAAGACTAGCTCTTTATAGAATTGAGAGAACAAAAGGATCTCCCCATGGGTTGATGCATGTTAATTGCAACATTCTCGTTCAAAGAAGTGTGTAAATCCATGGTGTCTTGGCAAGTAGCTTCTTGTAGGAGTATGGGGTAAAGGGTCACTCAAAGAATAGACCTTGGTATGCCACATGTGGAATAGTAGCAAAAAGAGGTAGGCGAAGAGGTATGCAAGAATAAGAGGCCTCAATGATCAACAAACATCACAACATTCACAACATAACATACATAAACACTTTTCGATGAATAAGAGTTAAGCAACTATGCAATTAGGGTTCTTGGGAGAAGCCACCACATGATATTAGGATTATGGTTAAGAAGAAACTCTAAAAATGGAAACCTTAAATCCTTGGTATTGATGTGCTGCATTTTACCAAATCAAGTGCCCAATTCTAGTCTTCTTTAAGCTTCCTCTTTTGAGACTAACATGATGCAACATGTCATATGAAAGGCCTAGAATCTAGGCAATAATTTGATGACTTTTTGTAGGTTTTAATCAATGACATGCTTTCCACAATAGGTTCTAAAAATCGATTATACCTTTATTTGCATCCATAGTCGATGTAGCCATGTGGCACCTAGCATGTTAGCTAGCCCAAGGAGTATCCATCATTCCACCAAAGGTTTCCACGTGGCATGCAACCACAACAAGTGCCTAAAATATCCAACTATCATGCAAAATGATGTCATATGGCCCCTACTATATATGGCTTCATCTTAAGACCATTGCCACAACTTTTGTGCCTCCAAGTGGACGATCTCTAGGATCTTTTGAACCAAACAATTCAAAGGGTTTTTGCCTCAAAAGCATCACCTATCCAGCCATAAAATCTGCAGCAACCATAACTGCAATAGAAATTCATCTTCCAAGGATGCAATTTTCAATTGACCCATACATCAAACACTATGACCAAATCACTATATTGGCTAGAAATACATGAATATGCGTTGTTGTTGGGCATAGGCTGCAATCCACACCGATTAAGACAACAAAATTCTACCTCCGAGCAGAAAAAGTCTGGCATTGAATCTCTTTTCTATTTCCTTGAAAGAAAAACATGTTTATAATATTTTCTCACCAAAGCATGCTTATAGAGAATATTATCATGTCATCATAAAAGAAGCTCCTAAAAAGAATTCAATAAAAACATACTAAATCACCATGTAAAAGTTGCCAAAAATCAGCACTTCTATACACAAAAATTCGTTCAAACAAGAAAGAGAGACTCACCGAATTTGCATCACCAAGTAGCACATGCCCCATTTGCTCTTCTTTCTCACTGGTGGCTTCCTTTACAACCCTCACTCACTTAGGAGAACCTTGCCAAGCTAGACCATCCTAGTCCCATGAACTCTAGTAGTTTTGCACACATCACCATGTCACATGTACAAGCATGAATCAACTTTGACACCAATATCATATCCTTGACAAGTCTAGCCTACTAATATGACATGACACAAGCCAAAATCACACAATGCGACACATAGAAAAGAACATCAAACTCACTTCCCAACCATAGAGCAAATATGCGATAACCCCCAAGCCTAGGAATCTACAACGATTCAAACCAACCTCTATCACAAGGGTTTAAATCAAAACTCGTTGACTTCTCTGCTTTCTTGACTTCTTTGACCTGAAATTAGGGGTTCAAAAGTGCTTTATTAGTGGCATATTGGGTATGGTTGCTCTCAGAGAATAGAATACAAAGGTGAGGTTTATTTTCCCTTATCTAAAATGTCATTTTTGGCCTACTTCTATAATGTACTAAAGTTAGAATTTACATAAGGTTGTCCTTAAAAAATGTATGTCTGATAAAAGAATATGTACTAATATTTAGAAGTAAAATTTGATCTCCTACACCACCCATCCTCGAGCTTGGGAGCTTGCAACCAACCTGGTGGCCATCACCTAAAGAGAATGGTGTCCCATACCATACAAGATACAAGTGTGGTTGACACCATCAATGGCCTAGAATCCAAGTGCCTCATATGAGGAATACTTAACAAACAAGCCAAAGAGTCCTATTTATACACTCCCTTGAAGAGATGGCCTAGTTCATACTCGCATGACACTCTACACTTGGCCATACATTCTAATTAGAGGTGCCAATCTTGTTGTCCTTTGGGTTTGGGGATGTCACATCACACCTCTTTTGGCAAGCATAACTTTAAGCAAAAGATATGCACTCAATGATGATCGTTCTTCTTGCAACACCTATTGAAGCTTCAAGTCCTTTGGAGACACGTGAGTATGTTTTAGAATATGATGGGTTGGGAGAGTAGTGTAGCATGCATGGTTAGACAAGGCATTACCAAGTAAGACTATCAAGAAAGTAAGACATTAGACAATATCACACTATAAACACACACTATTGAGAGAAAGCAAGTTCTCCCTTCTTATACGAGTATCACAACAAGTACCAATACCAATAGGAATGATTATCACCAATAGGACTGGTTGTCACCAGTAAATGATACACATAATAGTTCAATGGAATCAATCTCGGACAGACTATGATGACGAGATATGGCAACAATGACAAGAGTTCAACACCCATTGAAACCCTCCCTTGATTCCACATTAATGGCATAAGGCCATTTCCTTTTTCTTTTTACTGCTCTACAATAAGCGCCTCTTGGATCTAGCTCTTCCTTGTTTGCAGCCCACACGTATCGGAAGTGTCCACTGTCTGCTCGAAGTGTCTAGCTGATACATACCATTTCGCCCCATATATTTCTTGAAGTTTTTCTGTTGTGGTTTTGAAGCTTCCTTGATCAATATCTTAGACATTCTAAGATCAAAAGCATGGGACTTGGAAGTTGGGAACAATACATGTAAGTAATGTTTTATGGACTTGAATTTCTTTTTCAGTCAAAGAATGATTATTTGAACATTCAAATCTTTGCACCGTTCATATTTTTTTGCATTTTTTGGGTTTATGCTTTGAGTTCCTTTATGTGCTCCTCTTCATGAAGACTATTTTAATGTTTTTATGAATATTTATGCTTTTTGTTTTAACTTTATGGTAAAAAAAGGCCACACCAGTAAACATTAGAAGCTCTTTAATGGACTCATAAGACGTAAGAAGTTAGAATCCCCTCAGTTACAATTGTTCTAAGATATTAGCCCTATTCAAGCTTGCTTGTAGCTATCTTGGTTAGTCAAGTGGTCACCAAGCGGCTACCTAGTCCCAATGAAGTCCATTTGGTTTCTTCGACTATGGTCCATCTTGGCTAGTTAATTCAATCTAGTCCACTCGTCGCAAGTCTAGTCCACTTTGGTCCATTTGTGGGGAGTTTGATCCAACCTATTCCACTTGTGGGAACCCTGATCTAGTCTGATCCTTTTGTGGAGAGTAGGGTCCTAATCGGTCCACCCATTGGGGTCTCCTTCATGGCAAGTCCAGATTACTGCAATGGACCACTTTACTTTGCATTGTTGGTATTGGTTGCAATTCTAGTTTAGGATTTTTTTAATCCATTATTTTATTGGGCAAAATAAAAATCTTCTACTCTATATATTGCATGCCACTATGAGTCTCTCCATCTCAAAGAGGGGAATGGAGAATGTGTGGGGACTTGTCGTACATTGAATTCAAATCGCACATATTTACTCTTTAAAAATCAATCTTATATATGGAAATATATTTTGTACTTTAGGATATTTTGGGACTTAGTCAAGGTTAGGTCAAAATTTTGAGTGTCGAGCTTTTGAAAACTAATCACATATTCTTGCATACTCTCTAAAAGCTACCCAACCATATATAACATTCCACCACAAAACCGTAATTTGCATTTCTTAACCCAAACCCTAAATTTTGGTCAATCGATCAAGAGTAGCTTGAACGTCATATGAAGTCAATCAAAGTCAATGAAGTCTTGTTCATATGACACAATGCAATCTCAAAACCCTAGCACAGAATTATGCCACATCACGAAAAAAAAATAGCAAAAAAAGTATGGTTTCTTTCGTGAGTTTTTTCTCAATTGCTTTTGTAAGAGCTTTTTCAAAAAGTTATCACCTATGAAAGATCTATATAAAGGCATGACTATCAACACTTTGTAATCATAGCTTGAGAGAGGCAGAGAGAGAGAGAGAGAGAGCTAGCACACTTGTTTCCTTGGAGTAGTGTTCTTACACTCTTGGGCAGCTTACATGAGTGATGGAGTAGGTAATTTGGAGGTGTAGGGTTATCAAATCTCTGCATCTGATCTATGAGTATGGTCACCAATGTTCAAGGTCTTTTGGCGAAGATTTTGTACGAACATCATCACTAGCCTCTTCATCCATACCCTAATCCTTAATTGAAGGCTCTCGGAGTTGTATGTTATGAGTTGCAAGTTTGCTTATACATTTGGAGTACCTTCCATTATTGTGTAGCTTTTTCATAATTGGAGATTTAACCTTAACCTTTTGGTCTTTATGTTCTCTTGATATTGTGTGTACATTTTCTCTATCTTAGCCTAACAATTTGGTATCAGTACTGGTCTTCAAGTATAAGGGAAGGCTTTTGAGGAATATAGCAAGATTTTGGGGAGGAGTGCAGCAGGTATACACAAGCTTTGAGCTTTGCTCATTGTGCAAGTACACTGCAGGTACACACTCAGTTCAGTTGTTGTTAGCAACAAGTACCTTTATGAATTGTGAGTCCAGCTGCAGCAGCTCTACCTTTGCTCTCCTACTCTTTATTGACTCTCTATTATCAGCCCAGCTGCTCCTACTTTGTGCCCAGCCAGCTCTCTGCTGTTTAATCCTCTCTTGCTATATGTGGAGGTGATTTGCTCTTTGTTTGACTGTTTAGAGCAGTACAAGTGCATCCAGCTGAGGTTGTTCTCTGGTCCAGCATTCTCCTATTTGTCCAATTGTCCAACAGTCTGATCCAGCAGCCTGCATATTTAACTTTAATCCCTAAACAGGTGTTCCTTTCCACAATCAACACAATAACCACATTCCCACTTTTTTCCAGGCGGTGAATTCTACATAGGGCAATCTCTAATGAAGTGATCACTACTGCTCCCTGCATCTATAGCAAGATCTTTTAGGAGGTGATGGTCTCTGATTACTTATAATTTGTTTTGAACACATTGAGTTACTTGCACACATAAGAGGTATCAAACCTTTAGAATTTGTCAAGGTTTAGAATTTGATTTGTGACTCCAAACATTTTCTGAAATTCTTGATTTGGGTGTTTAATTTCAAAAAATTGAAACAGTTTTGTTTACTCCTAGACTCGCACTCTTTGCCCCTCCATCTAAACTGACTTGCCAACTTCAAGGATGAATCAACTTATTTAGGTAAAGTTGATCTTGTTATGCATATTTAATTGTGCTGCTCATCTAAATCTTGTCATCCTGCTATCGAGACTCATTTATTAGTGCATCTAGCTTTGCTTGCTTATGCGAGATACATGTTTGTGCTCTATTGGGGTTCTAGTCTAAGTCCTCGGTATACTCAAACCTTAACTTACCACACTGATGATCGTACATGATTTTTTACTATTTATTTGTTTCTTGTACGACGATTGATTATCCATATATGTATATGTACTATCATCTATGATGGTTCATCATTTGCCATTGACATTGTTGTATACTCATGACTCATTGGCAAGTGATTATGTTCATAGTTCCACTGTCCCTATCATGTATGTTCACTGTTGGCATTGATTCATTTGTCTTGACTCTTGTAGTCACAGTAAAGAAAATCGTATATATAAAAATCGTAAAAATCACATTTGCGATTTGAATCGCTAGGGGCAATTTTTATTCAAAAAATGGTTTTCTTTTTTTTTTAGAGGATTTCATATGGTCGATCTCTTTTTTTAAATAAAATTAAATCATTGTGATACTAATGCTTCCTAGTAGTCTGTCATATAATACCACTTTGCTCACTTGCTAGATCCATATAATTTTCTAGCTTATTAGAGATTTGACTACGGTTTAAAAACCAAAAAGGTTTCCTTCCTTAGCTTTTCTGTAATACTTTTAAGGCAAATCAAAAAATAAGGAGTCAATCACTAATGATTGTATTGTACTAAAATCGACCTAACTAAATGTTTAAAAAGCTACAAAGCCAGGTTCGTTCAATTGTGTATGTACATTTTCTGGTAACAAATTAAGTCCCTGTCCAATATGAATACGTACCAACCCGTAGCTGAATGACATTATAGAGTTTATATAATCATGATGTTATCAAATACTCTTTGGTGGCATCTCACATATGATTGAAGTAAACCAACTAACAAGCCTCCAGGTCATATAAACTTTTCACTACTCTCTAACTATTATAAGCTTGATTTATTTTGGTCAATCATTTTTAAAAAACCGAAATGGGTTGATTAACGTATGAGTTATATATTTTAAGTTTATTAAAGAAAGCGTCAACCGATCAACCGAAGTTAGAACGAGACTTGTACGGTTATATGATGCTAGTTCAGCAGGGAAGGCATCCACTGCAGGCTGTGGAAAAACGTTGGACACGTGAGGGAGAAAACGATTGGAGAATGGTATTCTAAATAGATGAATGCTAGCAAGAGGATCCTATCTTTCGATGGAGATGGTCTTGCCTGCATACCTGAGGAGAAAACCCCACATGGAGATAAAAGACGCTCAAAGCTGTAATGCAAACAAAGAAGCAACTGTTTTTCTCTTAAGCTGCTTCCTTCATTCTACGTGTGTCTCATCATCCTGGACCTTGAGTTCTCGGTGATGTAGCGAACATAGAGGAAAATCTGTCCAATTGGCCATCGTCGGGTTGCCAAAAAGAACTTCCAACGGCATGCATACCTATTAGCCACAGTCTTGGGACATGAAGGCAAGATGTAAAATTAAACATTGTAGTCCTAGTTTATCATGCCAAGGAGATTTTTCCTTTAAATGAGAAATTTAAAATAGGTAGTAGAGGAGATTTTGTCAGAAAATCATCCGGAGACAGCAAAAATAGAAGAGATTTTGCAAGAAATTAGAGCTAGGCAACAAAGCTTGAGAAATTTTTTCCTTAAAATGAAAAATTTAAAATAGATAGTAGAGGACATTTTTTGCAAGAAATTTTTTCCTTTAACTGAGAAATTTAAAATAGATAGTAGAGGATATTTTGTAAGAAAATCATAGGGAGACAACAAAAACATAAGAGATTTTGCAAGAAATTTAGAGTTAGGCAACAAAGCTTGAGGAAAGATGGTAGGAGATCCATTCCAAATTCATTTTCGATTTTTGCACATCCTTATATCTTTGGTGGGAGATATATTTCTATTTCATTTTATAATCCTCCATAACAAAGTTTTAAAAGCGTCTAAGCCCATTTTTAACTGTTTATTTTTTATTCATTCATATAAAGACATCAAGATATCCATTTATGGCAAAACGACATGCTCTTCTCCAAAATAGTCACATTCTTGTGTTTCTAGGTCTTCCATCGTGCTTTGCCTTTGCTTGAATTTCAAAGTTGCATCCAACATCCGATGGCTCATGGGCACATATCTCGATGATGAAGATAGCTATACTTATGGATCGAAAAAACACACTAAGATGATCCTATAATAATCCCCAACCACGTACATATCAAGTATATACTCTCTCTCAATATAGGAAACAACCATGTGGCCTCTCACAAGGGTGCCACATGGCACTCATGTGAGAGCCCGCTATCTTCTAAACTATCTTTCCACTTTACTAAGCACTCTTTATATACATGACTCCTCGTCTGCTTCTCTTGAGTGTGTAGTATCCTCTCATGCTCATGTGGAATAGGTTGAACAAAAACCTGCTCTATTACCTCACTATCTCAAATGAGGTTGTCAGATTCACCAAGTCTCGTCTTAAGTCAGTTGACATGAAATACTGGATGGATCTGGATACTCTTTGGAAGTTTGAGCTAGTGAGCCATCTTTCCTATTCTCTTTAGTATTGAGAATGGTCCACAATATGTAGGAGATAGTTTTGGATAAGGTCTCATCTTTATGGTTTCAAACCTAGAGGGAAATCTAGGATAGACTTGCTCTCGTACCTCAAAGTTGATTTCTCTCCTTTGGGGGTTAGGATAGGCTCTAGCTCCTGTCTTGAGCTCTCCTAATGTTGTCCTTAGCAAGCCTAAGCATATTCTTCATCTCTTCCAAGAAGTCCTTTGTAGCTTGGACTTTCTCATGTTGCAATGCTACTGCATAAGGAGCTCTTGGTTGAAACCCGTACATAAGCATAAATGGACTGAAAAATATCTTTAAATCCAAACATTAAATCCTTAAAACATTAAACTACATACTCTCACAAATTTCGTTGTTGATGGATGTCATTGTAATGGTTCATCGATGAGATTCTCCAATCACATGGTCTTGTCCGTTCTTTCTTGTTCTTTTTTCTTCTTTTATTCTCTCTCTTTTTTTTTTGAGGAACAATGTCACAAAACAAGAAGAAAGCAGTTAGTATCAATAAAATAGTTTACATATGTCAAATGTGTGGCAAGTGATGGGGATTCTCAAGTGTGTCTATGCATGGCCTTGTAATGTGGCCCTATATTAATGCATACTGTGGAAATGCATGACCTGAATGGTGCAAAAGATGGGTATATGCAAGGAGCACATGGTTTTTGCATGTTGAGGCTTTCGATCTTACTTTCAGTTGTTGATGCAATCTTTGTTTGGAGGTCTCCATTGGATCTTGAAATGATGCAATTAATCGATGGTTGAATGACAACTGATCATTCCTCCTTATAGGGATCCATTTTAGAACTCTGTTTGGCTGTGGGCACATCACCTTTGGCCTCTTCATCTTTGGATGTTTCTTACATTTTGTACCCCTCGTGGTTGGCTCTTTGGTTCTATGGGCTCTATTGGTGCTTTTGGCTTCCGAAAACATACACTACAAGGGATACGGGCGCATAGCGACGGTTAAGGCGACACAATTTCGTCGCTATAAAATTGCAAAACGCATCGCAATGAGCGTCGAGCGCGCACTGTCAATTAAACCACGAGCCAAACGACGTTTTTTTCGACGTGTGGCATGACGGGGTGTGCGACGCTCGCATAGAGCGTCGTTAACATGACGGTTTTAATCAGCGTCGCATAAGTGATGCTATTTTGCATCGCATAAGCGACGCTAAAAGTGTCACTTATGCGACATCAACTCTAGTGGTTTTTTCAACGTGTTAGCATCGCTTACACGATGGTCTCTTGACGGAAAAAAATTAAAACGTTGGAGGCTCTTCGATCGGCATTTTCACGCATCTGATCGAAGAGCTCTCCAACATTCGCAATTGCGTTGCGCTTACGAGCTGAAACAAGTATATGCAGAATTGTTGTTTTGTCTAAGCTCTCTCTTATTGTCTCCCTCTGTCTCTGTTTCTCTCTTTCTACATCTTTCTCTCTTTTTACTCATTTGTGGATGTGCAAGGTCGCAAAGGAAGAGGAAAAACGTTTAAAGGTAAGAGAAAAAGGAACTTCTCAAGGAGATAGAACAGTTAGAGACCCAGCCTATACACCAATGATCTTTCCAGATGAGGAATTTGAGCCTCATGGTTGGGCAGAAATCTTAGCCACCATGGACATTGCTGTCAATGAATAACAATGGACACCTCATTGTGATGAGGAGGGTTATGATATTTCAGTGTTCATGTGCCAGCCCTTGCTAGAAGAATGTGACTCTAGTGACTTCATAGAAGAAGAAGAGAACGATGACGATCTAGAGTCCATTGTGATGGATAGTCGCTTTATTTCAGAGGAGCACTATCTAGAAGACATAGGGGTATTTACACAAAAAGAAGAAGAACCTTTCAAAAAGCATCAACACGGTAAATTCAAAGGATGGGAGTGAAGGTAGTCAAACGAAAAAGAAAAGAAAAGTAGTGAAACAAGAAGAGGAGGAGAAATTATTCGAAGTACCAGAGAATTTCAAGAAATATGAAGTTGAGAACGGAAAATTTTGGTACGAATGCCTAAGAGAGAGGCCACCACAGAAGAAGCATATGATAACAGAGAAAAGACAAAAAAAATCATAGTCACCATCGAAGAGACAAAGAGAGATGTACGTACATAGGAGATGACCTAAGTAAAGAAGAGGAAGCAGAGTTGGTAGCCTTATTAAGGGAATATAGGGATGTGTTTGTGTGGCACTATAGAGACTTGAAGGGAGTAGATCCGAAGATTTGTTCTCATACGATCCCCATAATAGCAGATGCCAAGCCCACGAAACAGAAGCCCTACACATATAATGACACCTATGCAGCTAAAATAAAAGAAGAAATCAACAGGTTGATTGAAGCCGGATTTATCTATGAGATTGAGCATACTGAATGGGTGTCCTCCATTGTAGTGGTGCCCAAGAAGAATGTGAAGTTGCAAGTGTGTATTAACCTTAAGAAGGTTAATGCCGCTACAATAAGAGATAGCTATCCACTTCCAATCACAGAACATTTATTAGAGCGTGTTGCAAGCAAGGAAGTTTATAGCTTCCTCGATGGATTTTTAGGTTACAATCAAGTAGCCATTGCCCCAGAAGATCAACACAAAACGGGTTTTGCCAACAAACGGGGAGTCTTTGCATTTCGTGTGATGCCATTTGGGCTCACCAATGCACTTGCAACATTTCAAAGGCTCATGTGTCATGTCTTCAAAGAGTTCTTGCGAAAGAGCTTAGAAGTATATGTGGATGATTTATGTGCTCATTCCCAAGAAAGAAGATACCACGTCCCTGAGCTCAGACAGATCTTCAACAAGTGTAGAGAATATCGAGTGTGTCTGAACCTAGAGAAGTGTGTGTTCATGGTACGACAAGGTAAAATCTTAGGTCACATTGTTTCTAAGAACGGAATATCCACAGATGAGGACAAAGTAAGAGCCATAGCAGAGCTGCCAAGACCAAGGAACATTAAAGAGGTACAAGCCTTTATGGGCCATTGTGGATATTATTGTAGGTTTATTCACATGTATGCGATCGTAACTAAACCTCTTTATGCCTTACTGACAAATTTTGAGTGGAATGACGAATGCGAGAAGTCCTTCAATGAGTTGAAGAGACGCTTGTGCACAGCACCAATACTGACCACTCCTGATTGGAATAAGCCATTCCATGTACATGTGGATGCATCTAATTATGCAATAGGATGTGTGTTGTCACAACCCACAAGTGAAGGCAATCTAGATTTGCCTATAGCATATTCGAGCAGACAACTAAACGCTGTAGAACGAAATTATACAACAACTGAGAGAGAAGGCTTAGGCATGGTGTATGCTGTGAAAAAGTTTAGACCCTATCTATTGGCCAATAAGTTCAAATTTTTCACTGATCATCAAGCCTTATTATACTTGGTCAATAAACCTTGCAATACCGGACGCTTAGTAAGATGGTTCCTCTTACTAATGGAATATGATTTTGAAGCAGTTGTTAGGAAAGGTAAGACCCACCTTAGAGCGGATCACCTTTCTCGCATCACTTCACGAGAACCACCGCAAGGAGTGTCTGATGAATTGCCCGATGCTTATCTGTTCAATCTAGAAGTTGTTCCTAAATGGGAAAATAAGTTGGTACCAGTCCTAACCTTTGGACCTGCAAATAAGAATGTGAAGACGAACAAGGATGAAATTGTACGATCACAAAACTATCAAATATTGGCAGGAAGTATGTACAAACAAGATACAGAGGGTGTACTAGCTTGTTGTGTCGAGGACGATGAACATACTAGTTGGTTGCAACAAGCCCACGAGGGACTGCTAGGAAATCACTACTCTAAACAATGAACATTGCAGAATCTGAAACGCTTAGGAGTGTATTGGCCTAATATGGAAAAAGAAATTCATGAGTGGATTAAGAATTGTCCAATGTGCAAAGAGAGACCCCGAGTGGAGCATGCCACCCTTTATCACGTATCGTTAATTCCAGATTGGAGTGCTCCATTGGTAGAATTTATGAGATTAGGAACACTACCTGGAGAGGCAAGTCTAGCAAGAAAACAAAGTATGGAACAAGAGGCTCTAGACTATGCCTTAGTAGGACACAACCTATATCGGAGAGGCAAAGATGGTTACTTAAGATTGTGCGTTCATGAATCAGACTACTTGGAAGTCTTGGAAACTGCACACAGCAGTGTTGCACGTGGACACTTTGGGCGTGACAGAGTAATTAAGACTATTCTATTCTCAGGACTTTGGTGGCCCACTCTTCATATGGATGCACATACCTATGTGAAGAAATGTGACACATGCCAACGTGCCCAGTACCCAATTAGAAAAGATGAGATTCCTTTGAGGCCAATGATGGGAGGACGTGCATTCTCAAAGTGGGGCATAGACTTCGTAGGTCCTATCAACCCCCCAGCTAGAAACTCCCATGCAGAGTACATTATTGTAGCCACAGATTACCTTACGAAGTGGGTAGAAGTAAAAGCCACTACAAATAATGATGCTCAAACAACTGCAAAGTTCTTATTTGAGAATGTGTTCACGAGATACAAACCACCAATAGAGTTAGTAAGTGATAGAGGCACACACTTCTTGAACGAATTCATTGAAAACCTTCTTCAAGAATTCTTGGTGATACATAAAAAGTCTTCCCCTTATCATCCACAAGCTAATGGACAAGCTGAGAGCACAAATAAGTCCTATGTAATGTACTGACAAAACTAGTAAATAATAAGCGCTCTGATTGGGATAAACAGCTTCATCATGCTGTTTGGGCTTATTGAGTTGCCTACAAAATAGTACTCAATGCCACCTCATTTGAGATGGTCTTCAGACAAAATACTGTGCTATGTTTAGATTTCCTAATCCCAACTTTAAAAGTAGCACAAGAGCATGAGTGGAATGAACACGAGTTATCTTCTAGGACCTTTGATCTAGAATGCTTAGGTGAGACAAGGCTACGAGCGCCAGCAGGCATCTATGCTGCAAAGAAAAGGCAAAAGGCATACTTCGATGCACATATCAAAGATAAAGGATTGAAAGAGGGAGACCTAGTGTTGGTTTATACACTAAAGCAACATGATCATAAATTGAAAAAAAGAGGATATGGACCCATGATCATTAATAGAATTTCCACTAGCGGTGCAGTTCAATTGGCCACACTAGAAGGTGATATCTTGCCAGACTATATCAGTGGTTGTCGAGTCAAGCTATATCAAGAACCGCTTACAGAGAATATGCTAATGCGACTCAACACTGCTAAGAAGCGAAAAAAAGAAGAGTTAAGGGTTAGAGAAGAAGCACAGGCAGAGGCTAGAGAACGCATTAGGAGAAATAAGTTAAGATGCCTAGGCCTATATGTCAATCTTGAGGCCCCAAGATACCACATGGCAATGTGTCAAACACCAAGTACAATTGCTTCTCAAATAATGGATCGATGCCCTTTTGTGACCATAGCTGTAGGAAATGGGAAGAATGCAAGGACTCTGAAAGCATTGATTGACTCAGGTGCAGCAACTAGTGGAGTTGGACTTTCATACTGCCAAGACCTGCAATTGAACATCAAGCCCATATAGACCTATCTCATAGGTTTGGGAGGTGTGGAAACCCCTTGTTTGGGCGAGGTGGAACTTCCCATCTACCTTCAAGATGTTCCAATAAAAGTCAGAATGCTAGTGTGTCACGATGAAGACCTTACAGAGCCACATGTCTTGGGTCAAGGTTGGATTTATGACCATGCAGTCAACTTGAACCTAAGAAGTAAACTTCTTCAAGTTTGGGTACAAGCATATGCATTACATTAGAATTAGAGTATTGCATGCTCACAAATCCAGATGTCACACATTCTCTTAGTTCTTCTAAGACTCATCTTAGCAAAAAAAATGTTGTGGGTGTCAATAACCCTATGAAGCAAAAGGACTCAGCCATGGAAGCACAAGCTCAAAGACCAGCAGACCTCTCCTCTTCTTCACTAACTAAGGCAAGCATAACTCGACCAAAGAGGCAAGCAAAATAGACATCTTCTATATCAAATAGACAGACAGAATTCAAGAAGAAAGAAGCTCAGGGCATGAAGCAGATTTGGGTATGAAAAGGAGAGCAACCACTAGCCTTGCCCCAACGATTCCCATTAAGGCAAGACACCCAAGCTAAAAGAAGAACCAGGAAACGCGGACACGCTCAACCACAAGGTCTCCGACAAATTTGGGTACTGAAGCTATCAAGGAAGGCTGAACTTATTAACGCACAAATTTGGGTGCCAAAGACATTAGCTGTAGCTCAACAAGGGCGATTACAAATGTGGGTACCCAAGGTACTCCTACATGCACAAACCTCACTGATCTCCCTCACAAGAAAAGTTTAAACAAAGAAGCCAAGGAGAGAAAAGGGTCAGAACCGAGCACAGATACCAAAGGAAGATAAACTCACCTCTTTGGGAAAAATAAAAAGACAATTACCAAGGATATGGGTTTGGAAGCCAAAAGTACCAGCAACTTCCACAACACCAAAGAGCCGACCACAATGGATATCAAATTTTTGAAACCATCCAAAGAGGAAGGGGCTAGAAGTGATCTCCACAGGGCCACATACCATTCTCAAATGGATCCCTACAAGGAGGATTACAGCATTTCAAGATCCAATCGACACCTCCAAACAAAGAGTGCATCAAGTCTGCAAGTAACATCAGATGCCTCGACGTGCAACAACCATGTGCCTTTGGCATAATCTTGTCTTTTGCACCATTTAGGTCATGCATTTCCAAAGTATGCATCAATATAGGGCCACATTACACGGCCGTAGAGATACGATTGAGAATCCCAGGCACATGCAATACACTTGACATATGTAAAATATTTTATTGATACTAACATCTTTCTTCTTGTTCTATGACATTGTTCCACTCAAGAAAAAAAAAGAGAGGAAGAAGACGAGAGAAAGAACGGGATTGTGTGTTTGAAGAATCCCTAATGTGAACCATCAACAAGGACTTCCATCAACAATGGAAGACAAGCTGATGGTCAATCACCATGATGGAGTACAACACTAAGAGATGAAGATCGACGGAACTTTCACCATGGTAAGAATTGTATGCTTCAACTACAACAGATTCATGATCGATTAGGAAACCTCTTCGTCGGCATACCCTTGAGCACTTAACTCCAGACCCAACTTCTTGCACCATAATTCTTCCAATGCATTTCCCAAGTATGCATGCATAGGGCTACATTATAAGGCCGTGCACAAGGCACATTCTTCTTCCAACCCATGCACTAATGCACTTACCCATCAGTCATTATGGGTCACGAGTACTTGGTATGGAAACTAGGGAAGCCATCTTTGGAGGAACCAGAGGACATCACGGTGACAACAACAAGAGCCAGTAAGCAATCCACCATGAGAGTTACTCATAATCAACATTGACAACCTCTTTTGAGTAGCTCATAATTTTTGAAAGCTCACAAAGACACCATCAAGCTGGAATACAAGGAAGAAGCCCATACAAAGGTAGCAATGATAGAATGATGAACCAGACAACTGCCCAAGCTACAATTGGAAGATGGACCACTCTTGTGGATACATGATGGACACTATCTCTCCACACACTACATGGAACAACCACTACAATAAGGGTCTGTCTGGGACGACAGAATCTAGAGGGGGGGGGAGTGTTGATAGTCAAGGTCACACACAAGCAACGAAGCGCATCAATGAAGTGGACACACAAGAAGAAGGAGCATGTAGGGAGCTCCAAGAAGCACATGTCAAATTTTCAGAAGAAATCCCTATAAATATAGTGATTTTTATCACTAAAAACCATTGTAAATACCATTTTCCATTTTTACAACTCCATTTGTTCAAGCCGAGGAGTCCTCGAGCTTGAGGAGTATCAGAAGTATCACCCTACCAATTTTCATAATTTTTAGATTCTATTTGAGTCCCCAAATAAGCCTTGGAACCTAATTTTTAACTAGGCCGAACACTAGGTCTGGACAGGGCTCAAAAAAAAACTATAAAAAGGTCTAGAGAGCTCATTTGAGAGGTTAGCTTGTTGTAGATTTGAGTTTTGTAAGAGAATTCTTTGGTAATCGAAGATCTTCCATTGTTCCACTCTTTGCTCTTACCTTGTTGTGTGTGTATGTGTGTGCATGCTTGTGTGCTTTCACTCATGCACTTGTGCACTTCACTTGCTCTTGGTCTTCATACCGGTCCTCACGTCTCCGCAGATTGACATTTATGAGGTGAAGCTCCTCACGTTGGTACTTGCCATTGTGCTAGAGTGACAAGAGTTGCCTATTCTTATTGAGTATCCTGACATTTGATGAGTGTCATGAGAACCAATTATCATTGACACCTATTAGGTGTTGTGTGTTATGAAGTTTAGTGTCATGAGAGTAGGTATCACCAACACCTCTTAGGTCTCGTGTGTCGTAGTGTGATCGAGAAAAGTATCACCAATACCCTAAAGGTATCAAGTATTGTGGTGTTGAGTATCAAGATATGTATATCAAGGTGTCATCTAGTGCTAGGTGTTGAGTGTCATCAAAATCCAGGTGTCATTCGAGAAGTGTCACCAATACTTTTGTGGTATCTATTGATATATTTTTCTAGTGATGTGTGTGTGAACACACTAGGATTTTTGGGGCACTTTTTTCCCTCTTTAGGAGGTTTTTCCCCCATCTTGTATATACGACCATAACCCTAATGGGTCACTTATCTTTGTACATTCTCTTGGTACTACATTCAATATAGTGTGTTGTGCTCCAAGCTTCTTTTTGTTCCTTGTGTTGTTTGCATGCTTTTGCAGACATCAAACTCCAACAACTGGTATCAGAGTAGGTCGCTGCTTCATCTAGGACATCATCGACACCCCTATAATCACAATCTCAGAATCACATGAAAATTGGTGAGCATACTCAAGGCAATCAGCAGTTCAAAACTGCTTTGCTTTGTGGTGTTGAAATTACAATTTGACCTCGTTTCAGCCTCCGAATACACTATCGTAGTGCTTGTGTAGGTAATTTTGTCCTTTTGTGCCAAACATATATACAAGTTCCAATTTGCTAGTACAAGTGCCTTGAAGTCTACTATAGATCTAGTAGAGCTTGACAGGGTAGTTCTGTTTTTAGGGTATTTTAGTAAGCGGCCATGACTGAAAGCAATGATGTATTCTATATGTGGCTAGATGGTACTAATTACCCATTATGGGCATATATGATTCATCATGTATTGGTTGTAGAAGAACTATGGAATATTGTGTAGGGTGTTGAAAAACATCCTATTACACATGCAAATATAGTTATTGAAGGTGATGTAGATGACATTGAACATGATGATCTTCAAATTCCTATTCACGATTCAATTCCTGCTACACCTACTACAGAGCAACTTCTTTTGGATGGTAGAGATGCTCAAGCATATGCGTCGATAGCTTTGTCTGTCAAAGGTGCCATCATTCTTCACATTTGCTCTTGCAGAATAGCAAATGATGCTTGGGATACACTTACCACTTTATTCTAGGCAAGAAATGAGGCTCGTGTTGCTTACCTCCGAAAACAGTTGGAGAGTGATCACATGAATGAAGGAGATTCCATGGAACATTTTTTTTTCCAAAGATCAAAGATTTGAAGGAGCACTTGATTTCTGCTAATGAAGTCTTACATGATAGTTCACCAATGTAGAGTGTTCTTAATGGTCTTCCAGATTCATATCAGAGTTTTGCATCTACTCTTCAATTGATGATGAAAGGCAATACAAATGCCTTAACGTTCGAGGATTTAGTCTTTGTTTTGTTGCAAGAAGATCAATCTAGATAGAACATGTCGATCACGCATGTTGCAAATCAAGCTTTCTTAGCTAGTGAGAAGGGCAAGGGAAAATGGAGCTCATCTAATAGCAAGCAAAAATATGCTAATGTTGCACAATCAAAGAAGGGAGAAAAAGATGAGAAGAAATAAAAAAAGAGGCAAAAGAGGCAAAATCGGTTGCAAAAGAGGAAAAGAAAAAAGAGGCTAGAATGGTGGTTGCAGAGGCGTCTACAGCTAGAATAGAGTATGCTAATCTTGTACATAATGAAGAATGGGTGTTTACTACTATTTGTAATTTCGATCCATCTTCTCATGAGTAGTTTATGTCTATAGTAGACTCATATGTTTGGTACTTTGATACTGGGGCAACCAAATAGATTACCCCGCAACATAATTTCTTTAGTTCACTTGAGCCTACACTTGAGCCTACCCCTATAGGTACTACTGTCACATGTGCCAACAACTCCTCTTATCCTATAATGGGAGTTGGTAAGATCATTCTGACTACTACTGATGGTAGTTCTTTCACATTGTCAGATGCTTTGTTTGTGCCACGAATCCAGAAAAATTTGTTATCAGTTTCAGCAATGCCATTCCACAGAGGGGATGAGCAACTGATTGTTTCACTAAGCAAAGATTGCTTCCCGTTAACTTGATGAGCCAATAGAAGGAGCTTGTTGAGGTGCTACCTCTTAGGAAAAGAAAACAAGAGGTGAACTAATTCTTCTGATGGGGGAACACCAAAAATTTTAGTAGCTTTAACATTTATCCAGACTCTTGAGTGGAGAATCTGCCACATGAGGACCACTTTCTTGTCTCTATAAGTGGGTGCCACAGGTCTTTGAACTTGAATTCCAATATAATCTAGGCCCAATTCAAACATCTTGTTCTCTATAGTGGTTGAACGAGTCGAGAAGGCTTAAGTGCTAGGGACACGGCCATGGACAATAGAAGGTATATTTGAGCCGCAAGGCTTCGAGATCCCTGGAGGTTCGCTTTACATGTGACTCATTCAGAAGATGACATTGCAACTTGCGTACAAGATGACATTGATCTGAAACTTTGAGACGAATTCAATGCCTTTTTCAACAAAACAACGGTTGACAAACTTGTCTTTGGCGAGTGTGTCTTTTAAGCATTTTGGGCATAGTCCTTTTGAAAAAAGAGAAGTTTTAAGTGGATTTCGTAGATGTTCGGGCTTCTTCAAGGTACGCTTTGCAAGAAAAGAAAAAAAGGAGACGAAGTAAAAAGAAAAGAAAATGAAAAAGAGAAAAAGAAAAAGAAGGAAAAAGACGGGGAGATAAGGAGAAAAAAAAAAAGAAAAGGAAAAGCAAGAAAAGAAAAAAAGGAGACGAAGTAAAAAGAAAAGAAAATGAAAAAGAGAAAAAGAAAAAGAAGGAAAAAGACGGGGAGATAAGGAGAAAAAAAAAAAAGAAAAGGAAAAGCAGGAGTTAGTGTTGGAGTTAGACGTCTGCAGAAGCACGCGAACAGCACAAGGAAGAAGAAGAAGCTTGGAGCACAACACACAAGACTGACTGTATTACTAGAGAATGTACAAAGATAAGTAGCCCATTAGGGCAATAGGCGTATATACAAGCCGGGGGAAAAAAACCTCCTAAAGAGGGAAAAAAGTGCCCTGGCGGTCCTAGAGTGTTCACACACATCACTACCTAAATATATCAACAAATCCCCCCTGGGAGTGATGCGGTGAACAAGGAGCTGGCACTCATGTATAAGGAAGTGCCGAGCTATGTGGAAATCACTCCACAAAAGGAAGTAAGCCCAAAGCTTTGCGGAAAGCTTCAAACTTCTCCCTAGGCAGAGCCTTCGTGAAAAGGTCTGCAATGTTCTCCTGCGTGGGCACATATGCCAAGCTGATCTCCCCAGCAGAGAACCTCTCCCTGACATAGTGATAATGCACCTCAATGTGCTTAGTGCGAGCATGGAACACAGGGTTCCTCGCAACTGCCAATGCGCTCTGACTGTCAGTGAAGATGGTGGTGGCAGAAGACTGGCCAACACCCAAATCAGCCATAAGGCGTCTGAGCCACACACACTCAACAGTCGCTGTGAAAGCTGCCCTATACTCAGCCTCACAACTGGAAGTGGCCACAGTAGGCTGCTTCTTGCTCAACCAAGATATACATGAGCTACCAAGCATGAAGCAAAAACCACTGGTGGACACACGAGTGTCATAGCAACCAGCCCAATCTGAGTCAGAAAAAGCATGCAAATCTGGCGGTAGTGATCCCCCCTTGGGATAAAACAACCCAAGTAGCCGAGTACCACTCAAGTAGCGAAAGATGCGCTTAACCGCTTTCCAATGCGTGACTCCTGGGCAATGCATAAACCTGCTCATCTGTGAGACAACAAACTGAATATCTGGCCGAGTAATGCATAAGTAAATCAAGCATCCAACAGCCTGCTGATAGAGAACAGCATCAAATGCATCTCCAGCATCATGAAGACTCAATCGTAAACCTGTCTCCATAGGAGTGGCAATAGGCTTACAGTCTTCAAGGCCAAAACGCTGCAATAATGTGTCAATATATTTACATTTGACACAAAGCCATTCCACCATCAACTTGCATAAACTGAATGCCCAAATAGTGATGCAAATGCCCCAAATCAGACATCTCAAATGAGGCATGCAAATCAGCCTTGAAATCAGCAATATGCTTCTCAAGAGGACCAGTGAGCAGCATGTCGTCTACATAGACAACAATGATCAAAAGCACATCATTAGCACGCTTAACATATAAGGTGCTTTCAGTTGGACTGTTCTCAAAACCATGTGCAATCAGATAGGCATGTATTTTTTCATACCAAGCACGTGGTGCTTGCTTTAAACCATATAACGCCTTCTTTAACCTGCACACCTGGTTTTCATGCCCTTTCTGCACAAAGCCACGGGGCTGAAAAACATACACTTCTTCATGCAAGTCACCATTCAGAAATGCTGTTTTAATGTCCAACTGATGTACATTCCAACCATGATGGGCTGCAAGTGCACAAATGCTCCGAACAGTAGTCATACGGCATGTAGGTGCAAAGGTCTCATCAAAATCAATGCCTCTTTCCTGCGCATAACCCTTTGCAACAAGCCTAGCCTTATACCTGTCAACTGTACCATCAGGTTTACGCTTCAGCTTGTATACCCACTTAGTGCCAATGGCCTTCTTGCCAGGAGGCAAGTCACATAAAGACCATGTACCATTCTTCATTATAGCATCATATTCAGATTGCATAGCAGCCATCCAATTTTCTAAATTTTGTGCTTCATCAAAAGAAACAGGCTCATTCTCATCACAGAGACTAGATGCAGCCATAGCATAGCAATCTGATGCAAAGGCGGTACTATGAGAGCCTGAACGAGTACGATATGACAAAGGTGCATCTAATTTGCTGTCACGCAAAGTCTGCACCAGCCATTTTGGCATAGTTTTTGCCTGTTCAATATCAGCTCTCTCATCAACAAGTGCATCATGTAAATCTGCATCAGAAATGGCATGATCTGCATCATCATATGAAACCTGCAAAGGCTGAGAAGTTGCCTCATTAGGACCAGCGCTAGCCTGTCCACCTGTAAAAAGAGGCATCAAAGTATCATACATGTCTTTGGAGCTAACAGATGTCTCCTTAGTACATGAAAGCAATGGCTGAATAGCATCTTCCACAAAGACAACATCACGGCTAACCAGAATGCGTTTAGTCTGTGGATGATACAGACGATAGCCTTTACTTTCAGAACTGTACCCAACAAAAATACATTTTACTGCCTTATCATCCAATTTTTTGCGATGTTGTTCAGGCACTAATGCATATGCCAAACAACCAAAAACACGCAGATGAGCAACAGATGGCTTGCGGTCATGCCAAGCCTCATATGGAGTGATAGACTGCAACGCTTTCGTGGGACACCTGTTCAGTACATATGCTGCACACATGACAGCCTCAAGCCAGAAACTATGTGGTAAAGCCTGACTTTTGACCATGCACCTCGCCATCTCCATGAGTGACCTGTTCTTTCGTTCAGCAACTCCATTCTGTTGAGGTGTATACGGCACTGTACACTGGTGTTTTATCCCACGTTCAGCCAGAAATGCATTAAAATCTGAAGACATATATTCCCCCCCTCGATCAGAACGGAGGGTGCCCATTTTACATGCTGACAGATTTTCAGCCAAAACCAAAAACTGTTTGAAGCACATGAACACTTCGGACTTTGCTTTGAGTGGATATACCCATGCATGCCTGGAAAAATCATCAATGAAAGTCACGAAGTAAAGGTAATTTCCAAAAGAGGGTGTCTGCATAGGACCACAGACATCACTATGTACAAGCTGCAATTTCTGCATAGCCCGAACTGAACCATCTTTTGGAAAGGAAGAACGCTGCATTTTGCCCAAAATACAGCCTTCACAAACATGTTTTCCAGGTGCCTCAAGTTTGGGCAAAGAGGACACCATTTCAGATTTCTGCAGGCGTAACAAACTAGCAAAATTCAGATGACCAAAGCGTGCATGCCAAAGCTTTGCATCTGACATAGCCTGAGAATCATGAACTGCACATGCCGAATCATTCACAGATTTTTCATAGTCTATGAGCTTATACAGCCCACGACATAAAATCCCAGAAGCAATAATCACATCGCCATTTGAGAGATCATGGACTGTACACCTGTCATCAACGAATTTCACAACCAAGCCAATCTTGGCTAATGCAGAAACTGATAACAGGTTCTTTTTGATCCCTGGCACAAATAAAGCATCTGACAAAGTGAAAGAACTACCATCAGCAGTAGTCAGAATGATCTTACCAACTCCCATAACAGGATAAGAGGAGTTATTGGCGCATGTGACAGTATTCCCTGTAGGGGCAGGCTCGAGTGAAGAGAAGAAACTGCGCTGCGAGGTAATATGTTTGGTTGCCCCACTGTCAAAGTACCAAACATCTGAGTCTACTGCAGACATGCACTGATCATGAGAAGATGGGTCAAAACTGCAAACAGTAGTAAACGCCCATTCTTCTTCCTGCACAAGATTTGCAGACTCTGTTTTTGGTGTAGAGGCCTCTGCAACAACCATTCCAGCCTCTTTCTTCTTTGCCTCTTTAGCAGCCAGTTTTGGACAGTTCTTTATAATATGATCATTTCCTTTACAGTACTTGCAGAACAATTTCTGCTTTTCTGATTTCTTCTCATCTTTATCCTGGTTCTTCGATTGTGCAGCATTTGCAGATTTCTGCTTACTAGTAGAAGAGCTCCATTTTCCTTTGCCCTTCTGACTAGCCAGGAAAGCTTGATCTGCAACACGCATAATGGACCTGTTCTGCCTGGACTGATCTTCCTGCAACAGAACAGAGACTAATTCCTCAAATGACAAGGCATTCGGATTGCCTTTCATCATCAATCGAAGAGTAGAGGCAAAACTCTGATATGAATCAGGAAGGCCATTCAGAACGGTCTGCACAAGTGAGCTATCTGGTATAACCTCATCAGCAGAAATCAATTGTTCCTTCAGGTCTTTGATCTTTGTAAGAAAACTGTCCATCGAATCACCTTCATTCATGTGCTCACTCTCCAACTGTTTTCGGAGGTAAGCAACACGAGCCTCATTCCTAGCCTGGTACAAAGTGGTAAGTGTATCCCAAGCATCCTTTGCTGTTCTGCAAGAGCGAATGTGAGGAATAATGGCACGTTTGATAGACAAAGCTATCAATGCATGTGCCTGGGCATCTCTGCCATCCCAACGAATCTGCTCTGCAGTAGGTGCAACAGAAACAGCAGCACAAACAGGAATCTGCGGAATATCATCTTCGACACCATCTTCATCAGCTCCAACACCTGTATTTGCAGTACCTGTCGTTACAGGTGTAACAGAACGTCTTTCAACACCCTGCACAATGTTCCACAAACCTTTTGCAACCAGTACATGTCGCATCATATAAGCCCATAATGGGTAGTTGGTACCATCCAACTTATCCTCAACAGCCAACATACGGAATACATCACTGCTTTCAGCCATGGCCGGTGACTAAAATACCTTGATGCAGAAAATTGACTGTATCTCAAAAAGTTGAACAGAACTGCCCACACGAGTTCTGCTAGACCTGTAGCAGACTTCGAGACGCTTAAACTGGCGAACAGAAACTGGTATATACCTTTGGCACAAAAGGACAAAATAGCCTGCACAAGCACTGTGATAGTGCGTTCGGAGGCCGAAACGAGCTCAGATCGCGATTTCGGCACCACACAGCAAAGCTGTTTTGATCCCGAAAACACCCTGAGTATGCTCACCAAATTTTGTGCGAATCTGAGACTGCAAACGGAGGAGTGTCGACGGCGCCCTAGAAGAAGCAACGACCTGCTCTGATACCAATTGTTGGAGTTAGACGTCTGCGGAAGCACGCGAACAGCACAAGGAAGAAGAAGAAGCTTGGAGCACAACACACAAGACTGACTGTATTACTAGAGAATGTACAAAGATAAGTAGCCCATTAGGGCAATAGGCGTATATACAAGCCGGGGGAAAAAAACCTCCTAAAGAGGGAAAAAAGTGCCCCGGCGGTCCTAGAGTGTTCACACACATCACTACCTAAATATATCAACAGTTAGGAGTTTACTTGCAAAGGGGATTGTTAGTGGAAATGGGCGTGAGTGGTAGGGGTTTAATTCATTGTTAAAAGGTTGGTGGTTTTGTTTGGTTGCAATATATGTGACGGATATTTTTTTTATCAATCAAGGCTATGTTCTCTACTTGATTCCCTTTTCTTTTAGCATCCCTTACTTTGGGAAATGGCCAGGGCCATCCTTTCAGTCGTGGTTACTAACTTAGGTCGAACCTGAGAGGACAAGGCTTCAGGTGCCTCTCTTAGACTCTTTGGGATTAAACCTCTAGTTGTCACACTTCCTAGAGAGGACATTTTGGCTAAGCAAGAAGATTTTAAGAAGATTTTCCTCATTGGTCAGATGTTTGGTCTGAAATGGCCTCTTGATTCCCTCCAAGATGTCTCCCTTTGGAAATGATTGTTGTTTCGTAAAAGGTTCGAGGGTTTTCAGACCCCTCAAGAGCGCTGTCTTCGATCAATGGCTTTGAGATGAAAATGTCAACCCAGACTTCATCTGTCTTCATGAGATCATAATTTATAGTTTTGAACTTCAAAAGAGACTTAAAAGCATTTTGGCATCTCATTTGTGGGTCATCACAAAACACCTGCGTGGAAGGGGTGGTGTGGCTATAGGCTTGAGGCCAATCTCACACTCTTTCTTGGAGGAGACCTTGGAGGATTATTACTTTGGGTGGATTGCTACCTCTTTTAAGGGCCATCTCGAGTTCTCATTTCTTCGATGTATGCCCCTAATCTTGACATGGATAGGCTAACTACATGGCATTATTTGGACTCTTAGCCCTTTGAGTTCATTCTATGTGGGGAATTTAATATGATGGAGGTTTTTTTGATAGATGGGACCAAACGGGGCGTGTTGTTGATGGTCATGAGAAAAACCTCTCAGACCAAGTTAAGCTCCACCATGATCTAGTGGAATTCAAAGATGAGCATGGGTTCTCTTGGTCAAATCTCTAGTTGGGTAAGGATTTGTAGAAAGGTAGACTTGTTAGAAGATATATTACACTGAATATAATTGATAAGCAGGGTCCCCCATCCTTATCTCAATGTGTGGACCTAATGTTATCTGATCACTATCCAGTGATTCTCACCTTCAAGCCAAAACTAAGAAATAGGAAAGCTCCCTAGTTTCATATTACTCTTGGGGGTGTCCTCGCCACTCACTTCTCAAAGGTAGGATTACATGGCCACCATCTATAGAATTAGATAAAAGCAAATTCCACAAAATGTGGCGCATCTTCTCGACTTCCCCATCACAAACACTAAGATTTTAAAGGTTATTGAGTCTTTGCGCACTGGTAAAAGCCCCGGTTTGAATGGCCTCACCAATGAGTTCTTCAAGACTTTCAAGAGGGTTTTGGTGAACCTTTTACCCTTGGTATGGTAGAAATCCCTATGCTTTGGCACTACCTAGCTTTCTCAATGAAGGGGTAATTAAGATTATTCACAAAAAAGATAGAAAAAACAACATTGAAAATTGGCATGCTTGAGACCTTGAGTTTCTTCATCTCTTTCATCTCTTCCAGGACATGAGCTTCCTTACCGGATGATATATGGGTCCCAAACACTTTCAGCGCCTCTCTTACAAGCTTATGAGTGAGACAAAATTTCTTTAGTGATTCATCGAATAGAATCAAAGGTAATGCAAAGGTCAAGGGAAATCCTGGTCAATCCCTGCCTATAATGTAATGTATGAATTAAGAAATAACAATGCTAGAAGTGAGGTTTGGGCAAGGGAGCTGCAAATTATTCATCAAGTCCTAATTTCTCCGAGATTGGGTGCAGTTCCTTATAGTTTTATAAGGCTTCAAATTCTTGTGAGATAAACTAAAATCCACCTCATCGATGGTCGAACTCTAACTCGGAATCCCATATGAACTTAGCACCAATGATGTTTTTCCTTTGGGCTATCCTACCCTTGCCTTGTGGGATGGGGGTGTCCCTTGGGCACTATGCCCGTTCACTTGTATAATTGTTCTTTCTATTAATTCTTGCAAGGGAGACTAGGCCCTGACTAAACTTCCTCTGATATAAAAAAAAAGCTATAATATGGTTGTCTCTCATGGTTGCTTGATTAGAGAATGTAAAAGATCACCATAAATGAAGCCACACTTGGGAATGTAGGTATAAAACATATTTAAAATAAATTAGTGTTAAAACTTAGATAAAAGATAACAAGAAATGAATTATCTAAGCTTTTTGCCTCTAAATCATTTATCATCGCAAAATTTATATGCTAATCATGGTAACCATTGTGTGAAAATCTTGGATGAATTATCTCTTAGTTGATGAATTATCTTGGATGAATTATCAAGTAATGAGAATACTTTTGAGACTATAGCAACGGTAAGGTACATCAAGGAGAAATATCTCCATGGAATGGGTTATTGTATTATTTAAAAGATCTCTCTAATTCTCTTGCACGTTTTTGCTTTAATATTAGTTGAAAGAAGTACCAAAATGTTAAGAGAAAAACGAATTCAAGTTATTTTAATAATTGGCTTTTATTGTATAGTCTTTATATCAAACAATATATCGATTTTTGAAATTCGAGAATGATAATCTCTATGTAACGTATTTGTTTTAGCTTATTATAAGATATAATATGGAATCAAATCAATCACTCGATTTTCAATAGTAGGAATATTTTATATGAAAATATAAAATAGTTATGGAGCATTTTTGAGAGACATATTTGATTAAGAAGTGGGACACCTTTTCTTCTCATGCCTCAAGAGCCTTTTGGTGTGGCAGACGGTGGTCAGAAATCTATCCTTGCAGATTCATTTTAGCTGGAAAGAGACCCTGCTTAGTGAAGCGATATTGTGGAATGCCATTAGAGGAGAAGCTCTTTGGAGAATTTGGAAAGAGAGATCCGCCACTAACTTTGGGAATAATCTTAAAGAGTGGTCAATCGACAAGACCCTGAACCTGTTAGGAAGAAGAATCAACAACTATAAAAAGCTTCCATGCTTCCGACATCATAGGGTGTCTATTTGGGAGAACAAGTTACAAAATAGATGGGCTCCTCATGTGGGGGATGCAAGGCTAATTAATCCACTTTGTAATTAGGGTGAAAAACTCAGACATACACATCATTGACCCAATTTTAATATTAGTGATAAAAATGCTGGAACACAAAGTTGATGAAAAATTGATATGATATTATTACTTGTGTTATAAATTGACCGATGACACGAATGCTTTTGTGCATAATGACCCTAATAGTATCAACACCTTCTTGCATTGTCTAAATGTTTTCACTTCAAAACTGCTTTCAAGGCTATTTTGGGACCCTCACCATAATTCTTGACTAACTAGGGATGTAAAGAAATAAATAGTGGACATATTTTTTGGCTCTTTAGTATCTTGATGGGTTTTGAAGTATCTATTGGATAGCATTGGAATTGGGTTGTGGACAAACTAGATACTAAATTTTCCTACTGAAAGGGCATGCAACTCAACCCATTAGGGGACAAAATGGGTCTTGTAAGGATTCCTAATTTTTAGGGATTAAGGAGCTTAATACATGAGATTTAAAGGGGAAAGAAAACCACTAGTGTTTTGTGGAATAAAATATACTTTGAATCATATGTCTATTTTGAGTCTTCATGCGCTAGCATCCATAGCCGTTAGATTGTTTAAATTGATGGCACATGTTAAATGACATGGAAATCTAGAAAGAGAGTGTGTCAGAGTCGTGGGTCTTTGGGACAAACTTTTTTCACACTCTCTACAGGAATTTTGACCATTAGATCAAGCTAAATCCTACGATAAAGCACAAATGGGGCTGATTGAGATCCAAACTTCGGCACCAACCATTGGATGGAATCGTTGATCTCATGGTGCAGATTAAAAGGCGCCTCTATCTTCAATTGGAGCATTACCAACCATGGGATCATAGCTAGATTTCAGGGCCATGGATGCAAGCACTATTTTCCCATCGAGATTCAAACAACATCATCCAATTCGAGTGCTGATCCAAGGGCGTGGGATGGTTGGCGCTTTCTCCCATCATTGCAATGATCTGAGCCACTTGTTTTCAATCCAACCCAAGCGCCACAAATCAAAGTTGCCTTATTTCATCTAAGCCTTTGATCTTTGAGCGAATCCTACAGCTCTAAATGAAATTGGAAATTTCCAAAACCATTCCCAAAAGGAAACCCACAGGTTCTATGTGGTTTTTCCATGTTTGACCACAAAAAAACAAGGGAACCCTATGCCTAGACTATGTGATTAAGGGACTAGATTGTGTCCACCACCCTCCTCTCATTGGTCCATTCCTAATCACTCCTTACTCTGAAAGGCCCATGCAGGGTTCATTTTTTCCCCTAATGCCCAGTAGGGCATGCTATGGTGATCAACACCTTCCTCATCTCATCTATTATCTATTTTCTTGCATGTTATAGACCAAAAGATAGAATCAGCAGAGCTTGATAGTTCTTGTAGAGTAAAATTCTTGTAGAAATTTACTCTGGACTGCCGATCCCAACAGCAGGGGTGTGCTCAAAATCAAGTTTTCCTTGTGTGCTAACCAAAAAGAGTCTGGTGGTTTGGGCATTCTGAATGTGGGAGGTATGGCAGATAAATTAGCTACCAAATGGATTCTCAAAGCATGGTGTGATGTGGAAGCTTCTTGGGCAAATCTAATTTTTAGACACAAATCCGCTCGTACACTTCCGGAAATCCCTAGGTGGAAGGATCTTGATTTGCTCACCTTGTTGTTTTCTTAATGTCCGCTGACTCCGAAATGCTTAGGCCTTGTTTGCTCAATTTTGAAGAGTTGGAACAAGATGAAATTGTACATCAACATTAATGAAGACTAGATATGGGAGGTTGGGATTAGGCAAAATGATTCTATTCAATTTCCTATCAAGGGAATCAAAGAAGTTGATTTGGAGAACATCCAAAGAGCAAAGAAGTTATGGAACAAAGGTTTTAGCAAGTGGAAACATCTCTAGAACCATTATAGAGGTTATTGAATAAGGTTTGAGGACATAGAATCTATTAGGAGAATTGATTTTGATGATTGGTACATTCTTAGGTAGAGAATCAGCTTCTGGACAACTCAAAGACCTATCTCCTTCTTGGATATGAATCCCCCTCCCCGGATTGCAAGGTTAAGATGGACCAATAGTAATAAATTAGAAATAAATTTGAGGTTACATAAGCACCTTGACTTCTATATCTCCCTTAACAGGGGATGGTGTTAGAATTGGTCTAGCATCAGATGGCAAGTCATGTGTGGGGACCTATGGCACCCTCTCATTGAGAACAAAAAGTCAGTTTTTATGTGGAGTATCCTCCATCATGGAATCTCGACCAATGACAAAGCTAATAAAATATGTGGGTCCCCTCATTGGTGTAAGCGTTGCATCGAGGGCAGAGATGACCTTGGTCGTCTCTTCTTTTTGTGCCCTAGAAGCTTCTCGATTTGGTAGTCTCTCATCAAGATTTTGAGCTTAACAAGGTAAATCGGCTAGAAACAAGCATTACTTGGAGAAACAATTGGCTGCTCTTGTGCTTTTTGGAATGCCATAAAAGGGGAAGCACTATGGAAGATATAGAAAGAAAGATCAACTTTGCTGGCCATCAAAAAGAGTGATTGATTGAAAAATATATATACCTTTTAGGTATAAATATATAATTGTAAAAAATCTTCATCTTTCAGACACCATAGGATGTTTATCTTAGAAAACAATAAGATTAAAAGCAAGTGGGTCACTCATGAAGACAATGTAAAAATCATTAACTTCTCAACAACTCTCTTTAAAACATTTGTCTCCTATCGAATCCTAGATATCCTACTGGTTTTGGTATATCATAGCGTTCGGGCCATTATACCCCTGCTTTGTGGGATATAGTGGATTCTAAGGGCACTAAGCCCATTCATTGTATAATTGTTCTCTTATTAATTCAATCATGAGAGAGTAGGCTATGGATGAGCTTCCTTTTATATAAGAAAAAAATCATTACTCGGTGAAGCGATCAACTGGTTCATCTTTATGGAAAGTGTTGAATATTATAATAGGAACAAAGAAGGCTATCTTCATCAAGATTTACTCCAAAAAAGTCTTCATTACAATAATATAGAATGAGGTTACGTACTTGCCTCTCTCTTCTACATGGGTGTTCTATAGATACTTTATAAACATGGCATTAAGCCCATTTAAAAGGGAAAGATTGTTAAAACCTCGATTTTTTTTATTTGATAATATTTGATAGGGGAGATTGCCTGGTTTCTACGATATTCTTCGTAACTGTAATTAGATCGTCTCTCATGATTGGTTGACTAGAAAATGTAACAGGACAACATGAATGAAACAACGCTTGGTAATCTAGGGATTAATCTATCTTTTCAAAAAAAATCTTTTGATGGTATAGGCATTGGTATGAGCGCTTGTATGGATGCTACTATTTTTCCATCCATATATGTGCAGATACTGACTTGCAAGTCCAATGGTATAAGCATCGGTATGAAAATCATTGGTATAAGCATCGGTATGTCCCTATGCAAAATCATCAATATAAGCATCCATATGGCCCTAGGCATACCGATGCTCATACCGGTGCCTATATCAATGACCATATCTGAAAATTTTTCTTTGGGTAGAATGTAGTGTCTCCTGCTGCAACAACATGACAATGTTGTTGTGTAGCAAAGAACAATACACTTTGCCCAAAAAAGAACCGAGTACATGTAGTGACATGTACTCTAGTGGTTGTTGATTTAGGGTTTAGATGACAAGCAACCAAAAATAGATATGATAAAGCAAAATACATTTTCGAGCATAAAAGAGATATGTAGAAGTAGAATGAACCATGAAGCGTGTACAAAAGATAGAATTAGCAAAGCTTGATAGTTCTTGTAGAAATTTCCTCTGGACTGATGATCCCAACAGCAGGGGTGTGCCCAAGATCAAGTGTTCCTTGTGTGCTAACCAAAAAGGAGTATGGTGGTTTGGGCATTCTGAATGTGGGAGGTATGGCAGATAAATTGGCTACCAAATGGCTTCTCAAAGCATGGTGCAATGTGGAAGCTTCTTGGGCAAATCTAATTCTTAGACACAAATCCTCTCATACACTTCAAGAAATCCCTAGGTGGAAGGATCTTGATTTGCTTAGCTTGTTGTTTTCTTAATGTCCAATGACTCTGAAATGCTCATACCTTGTTTACTCAATTTTGAAGAGCTGGAACAAGATGAAACTGTACATCAAGGTTAATGAAGACTAGATATGGGCGGTTGGGATTAGGCAAAATGATTCTATTCAATTTCCTATTGAGGGAATCAAAGAAGTTGATTTGGAGAACATCCAAAGAGCAAAGAAGTTATGAAACAAAGGTTTTAGCAAGCGGAAACATCTATGGAACCATGATATAAGTTACTGAATAAGGTTTGAGGACATAGAATCTATTAGGAGAATTGATTTTGATGATTGGTACATTCTTAGGTAGAGAATCAGCTCTTGGGACAACTCAAAGACCCATATCCTTCTTGGATATGAATCCTCCTCCCCGGATTACAAGGTTAAGATGGACCAATAGTAATAAATTAGAAATAAATTTGAGGTTACATAAGCACGATTTGTATTAAAGAATGGATGAGAAAGAAAAAAACTATTCCAAACAAGAAGATCCCTTCATAAGAGCTAAAAAGGCATTCGATAGTCGTATGGAGAAAAAAATGTAAGATTTTATTTATCGAGATTGACGTTTTAAGCAGATTCTTACAATCGGCTAGACTTTGTCCCCTCTCTCTTGTGCATGGCTTCCATAGATCTTTTATAAACATGGTGCTGGTCCCTCTCAAAAGTATAATTCTTTGAGTGAATGTGAATAGCAACTTTCTTGATATGTTTGGTTTGAGAATACATGTAGGAGAGATTGCCTAATTTCAACGATTTTCTTTGTTGATGGGTTGGAAATCCATATAATAATTATTTTTAATACACATAATCATTAGATGAAGATGTTCCCTACATTAGCAGATGAAACTACATTTGTTATTTTTAATACACTTGATTAAGTAAATTAAAAACAAGAGACATATGGAAGCTTTTTTGGTTGTCAATAGTTCATCACCTAAAGATTAGTTATAAGAACATGGAGACCGAATAGTTGAAACCGAGAATGTATACAAAGGAGTAAAGTATCCATGAAATGGAATATAGGATCCGGTAGATGGAATACCACTCAAACGTGGTTGTTGGGTCCATCGAAGTAAATACGTTCATGATATGTATGTCAATATTCCTCCTTTCCTAGTTAACAACTCAGATTGGAAGCCTCCACAAAGTTGTGAACAACTCTAAAAGCTCCCTATGACTAGGAGTTTAGGACAAGGTTGAAATTCCTATGACTAGATTGGATATTTGTTTGCTTCAAAAAAATAGAAATTGGATATTTGTTTGTTATACAATAACCACAATGAATGAAAAGCTAGGTGCCAAATGGATGAGGAAGTATGGTCCTCGATCAAAGATCACGAATGCTTCTTCTCCTAAGGCACTGTGTTCATAAAAAAACCCATAGTTTGTGTTGTCTCCTCTTCTCTCTGGTTCAATTTGTGTCCAAACGATGGCATAGTTCTTGGCCTCATCTTGGTGTTCCACTAACCCAAGAACTATGATCAAATATCAATGACATATCCTAAAGTAATGGAAAAGGGCCACCATAATCAATCAACGGTCAAATACAATAATTTCAAAAGGTTAGGAAGATATTTCAAAAGGGTTTTATGATCCATTCTAGTCTTTGGAATAATTTTTTTTTGCTATCACCATAATGTGCCTCAAGGATTGGAAATTAGTACGTCATAATGTGATCGTGCGCTATTGTCCTCTTGCAGACTATTTCACATTTATAACTTTCTCTTAGGCATACATGTTTTTTCTACGTCGCATCCCATTGTGGATTACATGGCTATCAAATGAAATATGACGATGAAATAGAAAATGTATGCAGATCGTAAATCAAAAGATATATACTCTCTCTCTCACTCACTCGCGCGCGCGCGCGCGCGCACACACACACACACACACACACATATATATATATATATATATATATATATATATATATATATATATATATATATATATATATATATATAGTCTCATTATGCATAGGAAAATATCTTACTCTTAGAAGCATAATCGACGTCCAAAAAGAAAAAAAAAAAAATAAATCTCAAGTGTTGCATAAGTGATGTCAAGCGCTGCTTATACGATGTTCATAAGGATTGTTGGTAATAGCATCAAAGGCTAGTGGCACTTCTAGCGACGGTCGTAAATTGACTGTGATGCTTTAGAGTTGTATAAGCGATGCACAAAGAATTGAAAAATAAAATTGATTTCTCCCAGCATATTTGTGTCGGGATCAAGTGAAAGAACAAACGAGCGAGAGAGCGAAGGACAAGCGAGAGAGCAAAGAAGGAGCGCGAGAGCGAAGATATACATACACACCTGCATATGTATACATAGATACACACAAGCACATACACACACATATGCATATGCATACATACATAGACACATTGTTGTTCTACACAAGGATAAGCACCACATCAAGAAGCTCCACCTCCTTAATTGTCAATCCGTGGAAGAGATAGGTTGATATGAAGATCATGAACGAGTGAGATGAGTGATGGTGAAGGTGAGAAGCATGCAAATGCACACACACATACACTAACACACACATAGTAGAGACAAGCGAGAAGCAATGGAAGGTAAAGAATAAGATCTATTACTCAAGAAAACTCTTACAACTTCTCAAATAAGCTACAATCTCTCACAAGCTAGCCTCAATAATGAGCTCTCTAGCTATTTTATAGTTTCTACAATATTTTTGATCGATTTTGAACCTAGTGTCCTACATAGTTAAAAATTAGGTTCTCGAAGTCATTTGGAGGTCCAAATGAGCTATAAAAATAGCCAAAATTGTTGTGATTGTTCTACCTAAGATCCTCAAGCTCGAGGACTCCTCCGCTCGCACAAAATGGAGCTGTTTGATATAAAATTGGGTATTCTATTGTACATATATTACAAGAGTGATGAAAATCACTGTTTGAAGTTTTGAAGAAAGTATTATAAAGCATATTTCTTGAAAAATGACATGTCTGGCCCTACCAACTTTCTCCATTCCCCATTTACATGCTACCTCTTCATGGCCATTGCATGTTGTACTGCCAACATCACCCTCCCTCTCACGTCTATCATCCCCGACAGATCCTTGTTACAGGGTACGAGTGACGTATGTCTTGAGAAGGTCATGGGCGAGTGTTTGTTTAGTGACATGAAAACCTTGTGCTAGATCTGCCTCTAACCTCTCCTAATCGACAGCCTGGGGTTCATCATGTGGTGGGAGTCGATAATGTGTTGAGTACATGAGCTATTCACAAGCGAATAGCTGTAACAAATGTGTTGGCTGGCTGATGAATACCTCCGAGTGGTATTCCCAAAAACTAGTAGTGATCATTTCTTCGAAGGTGAGCTTATAACAGGTAGGGAGGTATTTGATTTGGCAATGCCATGCATAACATAGTCGGAGTGATGGCATTGTACTCATATCATAGACAAGGTCGTTGTTGTTGTGCTCAAAGCCGAGGGTGGACACATGAGGTGTTCTGATGCATCTAAAGATTTTGAAGGTCTTTTGCATCATGTAAAAAATTTTAATAGTCATTTGCACGCCAATGTCGATCATGCGGTGGAGTCGGGGGGGCTAGTGTCACATCGTTGCCATCATGTATCCCATAGAGGGGGGACCACGGGGTGGTGTAAAGTATGGGTAATTGAGCCAGTCCTAGTGTTGCTTGTTGTTTTGGATTTTAATAGCAAATGCAGTCCAAGAACGGCGATGAGGTACTGGTCCATAACACGGATTGTATTTAAGGTGTAAAGGCGCCTTGTTCCATGTATAGAGCATTTTTGGATATTTTTGTAAAAGTCCCTTACAGAAGTCAGGTTGAAAAATTTTACCTTTTTGCACCTCTAAAGGTAGATCTTTAGGTTCGAATTATGTGGCATGCATAGGTTTCTTCCTTGTAGCCTTCTCGATTGCCAAATTGTATTCAGCCATATACAAAAAGTATGGCTTATATTGCAATTCATTAATAGAGATATTATGTCCTGACACAAATTGTGCGAAATAGAACGATTAAAGTATTTTCTCCTCATTTAGTGCCATTGCATGTAGTTGTGCCTCTACCCTTGCTGAATGGTTTTGATCTAGTTCTTCTATAGATTTCATCCATGCTAGTGTTGGGAGTTCGAATGTATCTTGGCCATCAGTAGTGACACATCCACCTAGGGTAGGTTGGGGTTTATATTCTTCTTCGAATGTTGCTTCCATTGGAATGGGGATGAATTCTTTGTCTGTCGGGACTTCAGGTGGGGAATTGGGCCTTGGAACCTTTGGATTATCAAGAACTTGAGCTTGGAGCTCTAAGACATGTGCTCTTCATGTAGTTAATTCCTCCATTATCTCAGGTAGCATAACTTCTTGAATTATAGGTTGTTGCACTAGTGCTTGTAGATGTAAGGTGGCATTATCACTTTTTAGCAATTGGTATTCTTTCTTCAAGCGATCGTAATCCTCTAGTAAATGTGCTGGTCATCGAGGAGCTTTTGCATGGTTTCAGATGGAACAATCTTGAATCTGCTTGGACTAATAGGTTCATCAGGCTTGTCCATTGCTGCTTCAAAATTCTCTCTGTTTTGGTCATATAAGCATTTATTTTCTTCTTTTGCGACTACTAGATGTCTTCTTAGGAGTCCCATATTTCTTGTTAACATTGCATTCCTAGCAATCTGGACTTGTAGGTGTTCTTCAACCTTTGTAGTAGCATCTTTTGTTTTCTATTCCAATTCCGTCTCCATGGACTGGTAGGCCTCGCATAGCTCTTGATGCCGTGAATTCAGAGAGGCGTTCTTGATGGTCAACGAATTTAGACTAGCTTGTAGTTGTGCCATTGTCTGCTGCATGGCCTGATAATTCTGTCCTAATGCTACAAATTCTTCCCGTACTTGGTGCATGCAAGTAAACATCTGGTGAAATGCATTATCTACAACTGATGATGATAGTTGTGATTGTGTGGTGAACAATCAAGCGGGTGCTATGGTTGATGTAGAGGGAAAGGGAAATGGGTTCAGGATTGTGGATGTTGTGGTGATGGTTGAAAAATATGTGGTTGTGAGAGAGTGTAATGGGGTGGTGAATGTGTGTGCTGGTGAGATATCCATGTCACTAGAAGTGTCATTAAGTGAACTAATAGTGAAGAGTGGCATGATTGTGGGTGTGTGTGTGGGTGTAAACACAAGATTTACAAATGTGGATGAATATATTACATGTTGCACTTCACGGATTGATTTATGTAGAGGGGAAGGGAGAGGTAATGTACTAGGACTACGAGGGGATATGGGTGAGAAAGTGATCGGTTGAGGAAATGGAAAAATGGGTTGTGGAGGAAGGGGGAAGGAAGAAATGGAAGGGGCTAGTAAAGGATTAGGTGGATCAGGGGAAACTATCATTGAGGTAATGGCTGTAATGGTTTCAGTGGGAGTTTGGGACACTGGATGTACTATAGCTTCAACTACAGCACTTGATGTGAGTTTGGCTAATGGGGGTGAGCTAGGGTGTATTGGGGAAGTTGGATATACAGGAGAAGGATGAGTTTTGGTGGATGTAGAGGTGATTTCCACATCAATTGTGGGTATGGATGTTGAGGATTGTGGAGGGGAGTCGATGATAATAGTTTCTCTGGTTGGTGGTGACTCGGCTACTAGCTGGGCTTCTTCATGATCCCGAGAAGATTGAGCATCTCTTGGAACATGGATATATTAGTTGGGCCTTGACATTAAGCGGATGCATTGAGGGTCAAACTGAGGTAGTGGTTTTCTCTTTAGGAAGTGAAGTGCTTCTACTGTACCTATTGACTTGACTAATTCATTGAAACCTTCAACAAAGGAAGCTTTGAATCCTCCACTAGCCAATTCTTGTTGTAGAATTTCCTTACTCTACTGTTTTGAGATCTGTTGGCTCGCCTACACATATTGCATATTGCCATACAACTTTTGAAATGCAATTGTGTATGCGACAGCATCTACTGTCTCTTATTCTCTCGTACTGGTATCACCTTGAGCTTCAGTCTGGTGCTCTTGTTGTTTGTGTTGGTTGTCATCTTGAGATTCTTGACTGTTTTGGATTTCTTCATCGTCATCTTCCTTGTCATCAGTTATTGTTCGATCTTCCTCGTCTGAGCTTGACACTACTTGTTCTCATCCCTGATTAGGTGGTGAGGTGGGATAGCTAGGCCATTCATATTCTTGTGAGAAGAATTGTGCATTTGAGAACTGAAACTCACTGGAAAATGCATCTTGCATTTTGAAATCAAATGTGGTGCTAATAGGTTCCGCCTCGAGGTCGGATATTGGAAACATAAATGCTTTTGCACCAATGGTGGTGGGGATCTCTCTGACTTCTGCGGGAGCGACTTGAGTGGTGGTGATGAGAGTGGCTTCAGGGGTGAGCATTGCATTGGTGGTGCCTTGAGTTATGATGGGGCATGATAGACAAATACTTATAGGAGGTACGGGTGCTACAGGAGGCTCCATGGGAGACTGCTGAGGGGAAGGTTGAGGTGAGGATGATTCAAGGACTTGTAAGCATGGGATTGTGCCCCTCATGCGCTTTCATGCCCTTGCCTTGGTTGAATTACGGGCTTTCTTGGAGGTACCTTTAAATTTCTTTAGCTCTTTGCTAATCATAGCATGCTTGACATGTATATCATAGGCTAGGCACATATATACAAACCTTCTTTGCTATGCTAAATACAGTAGTTCCTGAATCTAGTTAGCAAGATCAATCGTTTGGGGCCCCGTATTTGCTAAGTATAACCCAAACCAAATAAGTTTCTTTGATATCATGAACTGATCCTAGGCTGAAAAAGCAAAATGTTGCATACATATGCATAGTGGTTTTGATAGCTCTGGTGTAATAGTGGAAATATCTACCACTTAGGAACATCTCCCCTTTTCATTGGCTCTGGAATGAGCCTCTCCCTTTCCATTGGAGTGTGCATGGAATGGATCTTGAGTGCGGCTCTGATGAGATCGACCGAGAGATAAAACTTCTTAAAAGGGGGATCGGTAACTAGTGAGGGCAACATGAACGTCTCTAGTAACTCCTTCCTAGTAGGGGGTTGCAGAGTGGTAACCAAATAAAAACATCAATAGAAGTTTGGTTTGGGGAGGGGAGCACTAAAATACTCGGTAAATCTTGCTCGTGCCCAAATTGGTTGTAATTCCTTGGAATTTTGAAGGGCTAATTCTCGCGAGAAGAATTGGTATCTTCCCCATGTGTCACCACTAAAGCATACTATTGCATCATAGATGTAGTTTGCATCAGCCAAAGGTCCTACTAATCCCTCAAACCAATGGGATTTACTGTGTATTTTCTCGGTCCTTCCAATGGGAGGATCCTTAATCAGCATTGGCCCCATAAAATCTTGGAATTCTGGTGGTTTCATTGTAGGGTAGGGCTCAGCCAATAAGTTATCAAAATTTACTATTGCCGTGCTGGTGCAAGCCTCAGAGATTCCTTTGGTTTGCATGCTGATCTGAATGTATATGTAGATGATCTGCTACAAAAGGATAGCACATTAGTAATGAAATTAATTATGATCCCAATAAGGTGAGACATCAATCCCTTTCCATAGCTGATGCGTAACCCGTGTAGCCGTGTGTTGTGAGGTGGTTGACATAATGCCCTTCTAGAAGCTAATGCAAGTCGCTAGACATCCTAGATGCCCTTGAATAATGCATACATTGCTTTTGATGAGATTTTATTACAGGTGATAGTGGGGATGAATTTATACAAGGTTTACTTGTGGGTGAATTACTACAAGGATAAGGGTTAGTCGTGAGAGGTGTTATGTTGTACAAAGGATTGTGTGGAGGTTTTTGGACACATTTTGGCATCAACTTTCTAAGAGTTGGGGTGTAGCTATGTTCTTTTGGCTGAGGTACAAAGGATGAATCTGGTAGTGGTGGTGGTGTCAATGGGCGGAGTGATTTTGGAGGCATGTGTATTACATGGCTTGGGTGTTGAGCTATAAGACAATCCTTGGGTACCCAGATTTTTGTGGGGTTGGTTCGGTTTGTCAAGTACTTCTTGGTGATCCAAATTTATCAAGTTCTTGTTGATGGAGAAGAAGGTCAAGGCGATGTTGGATGTAGAGTTTGATTTTGCTATGGCTTCTTCTCGTCATGGCCTGCACTGTTGGAAACAGTTGGTGCTTTCTGACCTTTTGGCACCCATACTTGCTTTGTGCTAGTTTCCTTGACATGATGATGTGGCTTCCACCATGGGGTCGTCTGTGAGTGTCGCTGGTTTGGGTTCCTAAGTCATTGTTGACTCTTCTATGGTTGTGGTTGAGAGGTCGGGTCAACACTCTACTTTGGAAAAGAAGGGAGGTCCAACACTTGCATGACCTTCCCATAAGGAAGTGAGGCATTCTGCACAATAGATCTAGGTAGGTCCGTAGGAAGTGTGGAGAATGGGCTTGAAGAGGCTATAATGCCCATTTACCTGTTGATGTAACCCACTTGAACACTGATGTATCCCACCTCACCCATCTCGCGGATGGTGATCTCTTCTTATTCACAAGAAGACTAGGCAGAAATCTCTTGACATCTTCCTGAGCAATGGCTGTTCATGGCCAGCCCTACGTGGGTTGATGTAGAAGTAATTTGACTTATTTTCCCAAAGATCGTATTACTTGTTGATGGTCTATGGACTTTAGCCGTAGGGAGCATTTTCTAAGATTTAAGTCCACCGAGTGATTATGTAACCAATCTTGGCCAAGAATTAATGGTTCTATCAAATCATCGTCATGGCACACTAGGAGCCTCACAGTCAAGGTTATCTCATGTATCAAGATAGGAAGGTCCACCTGACCCATGCAAGGGGTTTCCATGCCTCCTAGCCCTATGAGGTATGCCTCAATCGGTTGCATTTCTAGTCCTGAGTCCTTATAGTGGGACCACCTAATCACACTAGTCACAACACTTGAACCAATTAAAGCCCTAAGCTCATGGTGGGTGTTGCCTTGTGTTAGCATGGCAATAATGAATGGTCTCCTATCCATTATGCTAGGGTGAGCAGTTGACTTTGTTTGACACATGGCCATAGGATATCTCAATGTTTCTTTGTGATTGCTAGTATTTATCCTTGAGCCCTTGAGATGGTTATAGTGTTCTCTCCCTAGTCCTTGTCTTCTTAATTTCATGCATTTAATGCATTCTAGAGCTTCTACTTGAGCTTGCTCTTGTATTCTCTTTCCTTCCTCCTTGCGCTTCTTTGCCAACAGGAGTCGTCTAAGCATATCCTCCATAAGAGGTTCTTGATAAGTCTTGACTCTATGACCACTAATGTAATTAGGCATTATCTCTCCTTCTAGTGTGGCATCATTACTTTTTGTGGCCTTAGCCTCTACCCATTTGGTGAGATAATTTGTTGCTACTATGATGTATTCAACATGAGTACCTTTAGCAGGGGGGTTTAATGGGTCCTAAAAAGTCTATACCCCACTTAGAGAATGCACGTCCTTGCATCATGGGTTTCGGTGGCATTTCATCTCTACGAGTAGGAAACTAGGTTCTTTGGCACACATCACATCTCTTAACATATGTATGTGCATCCATGTGAAGAGTGGGCCACCAAAATCATGCGAATAGTATGGCTTTGTTTATGTTATCAGGGCCAAATGACCTCCTACAACATCTTGGTGTGCTGTCTCTAATAGGCTCACTGTCTCAGATATCCATTTCTCCCTCTTTTGTACAAGTTCTCGTCAATAAGTGTTTAGTCTTGGGCCTCCTGTTCTAGACTTCATTGTCTTGCTAAAGTCATTCCTCAAGGGAATGTATTCATCCTCAAGTATGTTACCATTGGTTCACTCCAATATGGTGTAAGAGACACATGGTATAGAGTGGCGTGCTCCATAGTGTTGGGATAATGTTGGCGAAAACTTCGGCTTTAACGCCTACTGTTGCGGAAATACTTTCGCCCTGAAGGTGGGTTTCGCGACAAGGCTTGAACTCTGTCAGGCCTGCGGAAAATGCCGCGCCACCGTAATAGGATGCTAAGCTAGAGTGATTCAGAACACCTCTGTAATCAACAGTAGCTCAGCCTAATTTACGTCGCTTTAACTGTGTTATTTTGCGACTCAGGTTCCACCGGAACTTCACCCGACTGTTACTGGACTGACACCGTAGTCGTGCTAGAACTTTACCGAAATAAACTTAGTTCTGCTCGTAATTACTTCAGATGAACTTATGTGAAGTAAGGAAGTAGTGTGTGAGCTTCCTTCACCGAATGAACTCCCTTCTGAAACTTCACAGTTCTGAACTGCTACTTTTCGGTTAACATTTGTACTCTGTGTACATCTTCATTCCACCGGAAACTGTGACCAGCTTAAAATAGAGACGTCTAGCTACAAGATGAGCTATCTCTCATACAAAGCTTTGAACTCTGCTACGAGTTATACTTCGTTGTTCTACCGAAAACTTGTTTTCTGAGAAACTGTAACTGACCGAAAATTACTGAAACATGTTTACTGAGTAAACTGTTATTCACCGAAAACATGCGTTTTACAGAGAAGGTACTGAAGCACGTTTAGTAACGAGTCGTGATAGTTAACGATAAACTAAGCTTCCTACCGTAATGCGAAATAACTTCAGATTCTTCACAAGTAAAGATTGCACGCAGTCATCCACATGAACATGTGTTTTCAATTAGAGAAGATGTGTACAAGTAAGCTTGGCCTCTTCTTGCTCAAGTCACAGAAACTCTCCTACAGTGAGTAGTTTCTTATTACCATCTCTCTTCAGATGAAAAGGCCCGACACTTCAGGCTTGTGTTATTCATCTGTACATACGCGATCTATGGCGTCTTCTGAGAACTTCTAACTCTCTTCACTCATACGCAATCTATGGCGTCTTCTCTCAGTCTTTCGTTCTCCTCTGTGTATCAGTGTCTCTCGCATACATGCATGTACTCCCGCGCACTGTTCTTCAAATCTTGCTGTATATATATACAATTTCTTTGGCGCTCCTCTGCTCTGTCATTCTTCAATTCGTGTTATGCGCGCCTTACGCTCCCGCCGCGGTTAATTGCTCTGTTATGCGGACGCCGCGCACTAACTTCGCATACTGTACACCTGTGCACTGATTTTCTGGAAGATTCCGTTTCTCTCTTGTTTGTTGTGTCAAATTCGTGAGTGTTTCCTTAACAGCTCCCCCTCAATCACTAATTTGACCTCTTCCGGTCTTTCATATATCTTTCTTTCTTTTATTCCTGCCATCTCTTTGAATCTGTTTGTCTTTGTTCCATCCAAGCTCTTTGTCAGAATATCTGCAATTTGATCTTTCGTAGGAGTGTAGACCATTTCTATCTCTTTCTCCATTACTTTTTCCCTCAGGAAATGATACTGAATCTCTATGTGCTTTGTTCTTGCATGAAACACAGGATTCGCTGCAAGATACAGCGAGCTCATATTATCTCCGTGTATGGTCGGTGTGCCTTGGTCTATACCCATGCTTTTAAGTAAAGTCTGCATCCATATTACTTCTTTTGCTGCTTCTACCAGTCCTTTGTATTCTGCTTCTGTTGATGATAAGGCTACTGTGTGTTGCTTCTTCGAACACCAGTTTACCAGCTTATCTCCTAGGTATATCATATACCCGTGCGTTGATCTCCGGTCATCTTGACTTCCTGCCCAATCTGAGTCACTGTATGCTCTGAGCTTTATATCTGATGTGAAAGGATAATATAATCCTTCCTTTGTAGTTCTTTTGATATATTTGAGAACTCTTTGTCCTGCAACCCAATGTTGCTCTGTCGGACAATGCATAAACTGTGAGAGAACTCCCACCGGAAAACTAAGATCCGGTCTTGTTAGCGTAGCATATATTAGGCTTCCTACTAACGATTGATACTTCTTCATATCTTTAAACTCTGTTCCACTGTATTTGCTGAGTTTGTGATTTACTTCAAGCGGTGTTGAAGCTTCTCTGCAATTTTCCATGTTGAACTTCTTCAGTAAGTTCAGGAGATACCTCTCTTGTGTGACATATACACCATGATCTGTGTATGTGATTTCCATTCCTAGAAAGTATGATAACTTTCCTAGGTCACTGATCTTGAATTCTTTTTCTAGCAGTTTCTTTACCTCTGTGATTCCTGCATCTGAGGTTCCTGTAATTATTATGTCATCTACATAGATACAAATGTAGATCATTCCTTCTTCTGTTCCTTTGATGAGTAGACTAGCATCTGCCTTCGAACTTTGGTATCCAAGTTCGTTCAGATACTTCACGAGTCTGTAGTTCCAAGCTCTTGGAGCTTGCTTCAGTCCATAAAGTGCTTTTCTTAACCTGCAAACAAAGTTTGGGTATTTGGAACTTGTAAACCCTTCCGGTTGTTCCATATATACTTCATCTGATATATATCCATTCAGGAATGCATTCTTTATCTCTAGCTGACTTAGCTTCCATCCTTTTGATGCTGCTATAGCAATTACTGTCCTTATAGTTGACATCTTTGCCACCGGACTGAACGTCTCGTCATAGTCTATGCCATGCGTCTGAGCATAGCCCTTGATAACCAGTCTCGCTTTATGTCTGGCTATCCTTCCATTTGCAAGTTTTTTAACTTTGAACACCCATTTATTTCCAATTACCTTTTTACCGTTTGGTTTAGGAACAAGTTCCCATGTCTTGTTCTCTTCCAGTGCGGTGAATTCTTCTTTCATTGCTTCTTGCCATTGCTTCTTGCCTTTAGCTTCGTCATAGCTCTGGGGTTCCTCCTCTTCTTTAACCAGATATGCATAATCTTGTTGCGTTATATAAGATGTATCATACGAGTATCTTTCCGGTTGTCTTCTTACTCTGTTTGACCTTCTTGGTTCATATTCTTCGTGTGTGTCTGAGTAACCGTCTTCGTCTTCGTTCCTTATACCTGTTCCGGTCCTGGACGTACTTGCCTCTTCATCTTTGTTTACCTGAACAATTGATTTTCCTTTCTCTCTTCTTTTTATTTCTTCTTCAAATTCTTCAGTTGTATGACTCTGATCTGCATACCAGCTTTTCTGTTCATCAAATGTCACATCTCTGGAAACAGTAAAATGTTTGGTTAGAGGGCTCCATAACCTGTAACCCATCTGTTTCTCATCATATCCGACGAATACATATTTCTCCGCTTTTGGTTCAAGCTTATGTCTCAGTTGAGATGGTACATAAGCATACGCTACTGATCCAAACACTTTGCAGTGATCAAGTGTTGGCTTCTTTCCCCACCAGGCTTCATAAGGGGTCATTCCCTCTAACGCTGTACATGGTAACCTGTTTACCAAGTATGTAGCTGTATTTACAGCTTCAGCCCAAAGATAATCCGGGCAATTCTTTTCTTTTAGCATAGCCCGTGCAAACTCGACTAGAGTTCGGTTTCTCCTTTCTGCTACACCATTTTGTTGTGGTGTATATCTGCAGGTTATTTCTCTCTTGATACCTGCATTCCAAAGATAGTCATTGAATTCTCGGGAGAAGTATTCTCCCCCTCCATCAGACCTCAGTCTTTTAAGTTTTCGTCCGGTGAGTCTTTCAGCATATGCATGAAAGTGCCTGAAAGCTCCGAATACTTCTGATTTCTCTTTCAGAACATAAAGAGTTATCCACCTCGTGGCATCATCAATGAATAGAACATAGTACCTTGATCCACTGATTGATCCTTCTTTCGTTGGTCCCCATACATCTGTATGTATGAGTTCTAGCACACCATCATGTTTGAATCCTTTCTTCTGGAAAGGTAACCTGTGGGCTTTTCCCATTTGACAGGCTTCACATTTGTGAATCATATGTTGGTTCTGTACGTTTGGTAATCCCAGTACAGACTGATTCGCTATCATAGCTTTGATTCCTTTTTCGTGAAAATGACCTAATCTCTTGTGCCAGAGATCAAGTTCTGTAATTACCTTTTCATCATGCGTGAGCAGCGCTTGGCCAATGTTCCCTTGTACTCTTAAGGTAAAGAGTCTGCCTTCTTTCTTACCAGAAACGATCTGATAATATCCGTTCTTGGGATCTTCTACAAATACTCCTTTGTTTGTAAATCTGACCTGAAAACCTTTTTCGACTATCTGTCCCACACTGATCAGATTTTTCGGTATTGTTGGAACATACAAGACATTGGTTAGCAAATCTGCTCCACTCTTGCATTTCACTTTTCCGATTGATTGTACTTTGTGTCTTGTATTGTCACCTGTTTGAACAGTGTGACTCGCACTTCCCTTTTCCAATTCTGACATCAGTTCTATGTTTCCTGACAAATGATTAGAACATCTAGAGTCAATGTAAAATACCTTTAGATCATAGTTGTTGTAGGTGGTGTTGTAGGACTGGCTCTGTCCCCAACTTCTTACTCCACCTCTACCATAGCCTCCTCTTTGACTTTTTCTTCCTCTTTGGAAGTTACTCTGATTTCTTCCGCTACTGCCTCTGTTATTGTTGTTTTGGTTTTGATTTGATCCTTGTTGATTGTGCCAACAATCATGCGCCAGATGGTTACTTAGTCCACAAATCCAGCAAGCTTTCTTGGTGGTATTTTGGCGACTTCTTCCTCTTGCTCTTCCTCTGCTAGTGCCTTTACCTCTTGCATAATAGGCCTGAGAGCTCGGCTCTTCTTCATCTTTTGACTTGCCTTTGTCTTTCTTCTTGTTCTTCATGTACATTGCAGAGCTATGTCCTTTGTCTGCGTCTCCTTTCAGGTCTTGCTCATATGTGAGCATCAAACCTAGCAGCTGATTTAACTCTGGTACAAAATGATTTAAGGAGAGTTCAGTTGATAGTACGAAGGGTTTCCACCTTTCATCTCCTCTCAACCCTGTGAGCACTTGCGCTATCAATCTATGATCTTCGACTTCTTCATTTATGGATCCAAGACTATCTGCTAGATCCTTCATTTTAGTGACGTAGTCACTGATGCTTTGACTCGGCTTCTTTTTGAACGTTGTGAACTCGGACCATAGGCTGGCCTTCCTAGCTTTCGTAGTATTTTGGAAGTGATCTTCCAATGCGCTCCATATGTCCTCTGCTTTCTCCAGACCTCTAATGTGCGGTAGCAGATGATCTGACACAGTGTTGTAGATGTAGGCTCTTGCCGTTGCATCTTTCTTCTGCCATAGCTTTAGGGCGTCTAGTTCTTCTTTTTCCGGTTGACTGTCATCTTCGAAGGTCGGTTTCTTTTCTTCTCCGGTTACGTACATCATTAACTCCTTACTCATAAGTAAGGCTTCCATGCGCATTACCCATGCTGGATAATTATCTCTGTCCAGTTTATCAATTTGGACATGATCTGCCATGATCTTCTTCCTCTAGTGGAGTGATCCGCCTCTTATACCGATTCTTGGGAAAACTAACCTGCTCTGATACCAATTGTTGGGATAATGTTGGTGAAAACTTCGGCTTTAACGCCTACTGTTGCGGAAATACTTTCGCCCTGAAGGTGGGTTTCGCGACAAGGCTTGAACTCTGTCAGGCCTGCGGAAAATGCCGCGCCACCGTAATAGGATGCTAAGCTAGAGTGATTCAGAACACCTCTGTAATCAACAGTAGCTCAGCCTAATTTACGTCGCTTTAACTGTGTTATTTTGCGACTCAGGTTCCACCGGAACTTCACCCGACTGTTACTGGACTGACACCGTAGTCGTGCTGGAACTTTACCGAAATAAACTTAGTTCTGCTCGTAATTACTTCAGATGAACTTATGTGAAGTAAGGAAGTAGTGTGTGAGCTTCCTTCACCGAATGAACTCCCTTCTGAAACTTCACAGTTCTGAACTGCTACTTTTCGGTTAACATTTGTACTCTGTGTACATCTTCATTCCACCGGAAACTGTGACCAGCTTAAAATAGAGACGTCTAGCTACAAGATGAGCTATCTCTCATACAAAGCTTTGAACTCTGCTACGAGTTATACTTCGTTGTTCTACCGAAAACTTGTTTTCTGAGAAACTGTAACTGACCGAAAATTACTGAAACATGTTTACTGAGTAAACTGTTATTCACCGAAAACATGCGTTTTACAGAGAAGGTACTGAAGCACGTTTAGTAACGAGTCGTGATAGTTAACGATAAACTAAGCTTCCTACCGTAATGCGAAATAACTTCAGATTCTTCACAAGTAAAGATTGCACGCAGTCGTCCACATGAACATGTGTTTTCAATTAGAGAAGATGTGTACAAGTAAGCTTGGCCTCTTCTTGCTCAAGTCACAGAAACTCTCCTACAGTGAGTAGTTTCTTATTACCATCTCTCTTCAGATGAAAAGGCCCGACACTTCAGGCTTGTGTTATTCATCTGTACATACGCGATCTATGGCGTCTTCTGAGAACTTCTAACTCTCTTCACTCATACGCAATCTATGGCGTCTTCTCTCAGTCTTTCGTTCTCCTCTGTGTATCAGTGTCTCTCGCATACATGCATGTACTCCCGCGCACTGTTCTTCAAATCTTGCTGTATATATATACAATTTCTTTGGCGCTCCTCTGCTCTGTCATTCTTCAATTCGTGTTATGCGCGCCTTACGCTCCCGCCGCGGTTAATTGCTCTGTTATGCGGACGCCGCGCACTAACTTCGCATACTGTACACCTGTGCACTGATTTTCTGGAAGATTCCGTTTCTCTCTTGTTTGTTGTGTCAAATTCGTGAGTGTTTCCTTAACACATAGGTGGTCTGTCACAACAAACTAGACATTCTTTACATAGCCTATAGACATCTGCTTCCATAGACAACGAATACACTCCTAGTCTATGTAGAGTCTGTAATGTATAGTGTTTCGAATGATGTTGCTTTAATGTACCTACATGTGCCAATTGCAACCGTTTCTCATATTCTAACTCTTCCATGCAACAAACAAGGATTCTCTATTTATCTTGTTTATATACGCTTCTTGTTAATATTTGGTATCTTTGTGACTTGAAGATCTCTTTTTCTCTGACCCTAATCCTAGGATTCTTTCATCCAAATGTGAGAGTAGGGACAATAGGCTTGGCCCATTTGGGTACTATCTCAAGATTAAACAAGTATGCATCTGGTAGTTCATCCACTATTCCTTGAGGGGTTTCTCCACTAGTTAATTGTGAAAGGTGATCGGCTCTAAGGTAGGTCTTCCCCTTCCTGACTACTACTTTGAAGTCATACTCCATTAATGATAGAAACCGACATATCAATCGTTCAGTGTTACATGGATTATTAACCAAATACAACAATGCCTGCTGATCTATGAAGAATTTGAACTTATTTGCCAATAAGTAATGCCTGATTTTTTTACTGCATAAATAATTCTTAATCCCTAACCCTTCGTAGTGGTGTATTTTTTTTGCTACATTTAGCTGTCTACTTGTATAAGCTATGGGAAGATCTATATTTCTTTCATTCATGGGTTGTATCAACACACACCCTATGGCATAGTTGGATGCATCCACATGCACATGGATGGGTGTTGAACACAAACATCATTTGAGTTCATTGAATGATTTCTCACATTCATTCGTCCATTCAAACTTGGTCAAAAGGGAGTACGAAGGCTTTGCAACGATCGCGTACATGTGTATAAATCGTCAATAGTAACCATAATGTCCCATGAAAGCCTGTACCTCCTTCACATTTTTTAGCCTAGGTAGGTCTGCAATCACTCTAACCTTTTCTTTATTCGTAGAGATTCTGTTCTTTAACACAATGTGTCCTAGAATCTTGCCTTGCCTGACGATGAAAACACACTTTTCTAGGTTCAAGTAGATCTAATACTCTCGACATTTTTCAAAAACTTGCCTTAATTTAGGGATGTGGGTCTCTCTCACGTTAGAATGAGCACATAAGCTATCCACATAAACTTCCAAGTGTTTTCGTAAGAATTCCTTAAAAATGTGACACATTAGTCATTGAAATGTGGTGGGTGCATTTGTCAACCCAAACGGCATCACATGAAATGCAAATATCCCCCACTCTGTGGCAAAGGCTGTCTTATGTTGATCTTCAAGGGCAATGGCTACCTGATTATAGCCTGAGAATCCATCAAGGAAACTATAGATTTCCTTGCCTGCAACTCGTTCCAATAAATGTTCCGTGATAGGAAGCAGATAATTGTCTCCAATTGTAGCAGCATTAACTTTTTTAAGGTTAATACACACACGCAATTTTTTGTTCTTCTTGTCCACAACCACAATGGGGGATACCCATTTGATATGTTGAATTTTGTAAATAAATCTTGCTTCTATCAAGAAATGTATCTCTTCTTTAATCTTGGTAGCATAATTATCATTATAGGTGTATGGTTTTTGCTTAGAAGGCTTGGCCTTTAGATTCATAAAAAATTTATGGGAGCATATATTTGGGTCCAATCCTTTCAAATCCTTGTAACTCCATGCAAACACATCTCTATATTCTTGCAATAGGGCAGTTAACTATTCTTCTTCTTCCTCTGTCAAATCATGCCCTATATATGTGCATTTTTCTTCTCCTTCTTTGGTTGTGACTATTATTTTTTTGGCTTTTTCTTGATTATCATATACCTCTCCAATGTTTTCTTCTCATTTAGGCATCCGTGCCATCATTATTCTATCTGCTATTTCTTAATTTTGAAGTTCTCTGGCACTTCCAAAAGAGGTTCTTCTTCTTCCGTCTTTGGTGACATCTTTCTTTTTCTCTCATGCTTACTCTCCTGGCTTTACGTGAGTGACTTTGATCGTTCATTTTGATTTTCCTTTCCCCTCTCAAAGGTGGTGGCTTCAAGAAAGTGAAGATACTCCTCTTTTGTTGAGCAGAAGGGTTCCATGATAATGGACTCTAGGTCCTCATCACTTGTCTCGCCAGGCTCTTGAGTAAAATCCATGCATTGTTCTAGGATAGGCTCTTCCTCTAAGGGTTCTATCATAAAGATGGAAATGTTATATCCTTCCTAATCATCTTGAGGGGTCCATTGTTCTTTGTTCATTGCCATATCCATGGTGGCTAAGATCTCTGCCCAACCATGAGGTTCGAACTCCTCATACGGGAACACTATCGGTGCGTAAGCAGGATCTTGAAGGCTTCCAAGGTGTCGTTTGGAACCTAAACCTCTGGCTTCTTATCATTCTTCCTCTTGTTTAGCTACCTTACACATCCACAGATGAGTGTCCTCATGCAACCATGAAGGGTCTGACTCTATAGATTGTACCAACTCTGTTTCTTCATGCGTCCTATGGATGTCATTCCATTGGATTGGAGCTACATGAGGATGAGAATAATCCTTGAGGTTGACTTTGGTGGTCGCTCCTAAATGTTGCAGGTACAAGGAGTTAGTTCCCCAATCTTGTACAATTTGCAACTATTGCATGAATGGTTGTCCCAAAATCATCTCATACGCATGATGCCTTCCAAACTCACGAATGGCAAAGTTGTGCTCAAATTCTACATCACAAGTGGTGAGGGATATACCTTCTAACAATCCTAATGGTTTCTCAATATGTCCTTCAACCATTTGTAGCTTCATTCTTGTGGGTCTTAGTGTTGGTTTACCCCAACATTTTCATAAGGAAGTGGTAGTGATGGCTACTCTGAAACTTGAATCTAGGATGACTTTGGTGGTGTGGCCTTGGTGGGTTATTGAAAGGTAGGTATTACCTTCCTCTCCATCACTCATACCTCCAATTCTTTCCATAGGTATTTCTAGTACCTTCTTGTATGAACCTTCCTGGGGGTGGGAGGTAATTGTCTCTGGGAACTAGTTGGCTACATGCTTCCACAACTCGGGTTTAATTTTCAATAATTCCTTGAAAGTGAGATGACACTTCACTTTGGTGTTTTGGATCACCTCTATCTTTCTCGAAATTATTGAACCTTCATTTCTAACTATTATGGTGGGTGCTCTCATATTGATAGACTTGGCTTCCCAAGGTCGTGTGAACTAGGGTAATTCTTGTAAGGAATTAGATTCAATTTTTTTTTTTGTTCACTAAGTTGCTCTTCCTCTACATCATCATATATAGAGGGTATGTCTTGGGGAAATTGTTCCTATGAATAATCTATCTCTTGAATAGGGGGATGATTTCTTGCTCTCGTCTCCACTTCTCTTCTTGGATTTCCCTCACAAATCCTTGTGAGAACTTATGTATGGAAGAAAGGTTTTCTCAATCTCAGTGTTCAACACTTGAGACAATGATGGTGCATTACCTTCCTATACCTTTGGAATAGTAGAGTTCTTCTACAGACTCTTCTTTCATTGCCAGAAAACAAATATTCTAGCCTCTCCAACAGTCCTTGAAAGTGTAGGTCTGGTTTTGCTATATTACTCCAATTGATATATTGAGAGGCTTCAAACATGGTTTGTGCCAATTCCACCATCTTCATGCAAAGCTTAGTTCTCTCAATTTCTTGGATAGTTCTTACTTAATTCGGTAACATGGGGTCCTTCTCTTAATCTTGCCTAGTATGCTCAAAACATCATGTCTAGATCTTTAAGTATGGATTCAACTATTCGAGCTTCATCAGCCAATGGGATCCACTGTTTCCAAAGACTTACAGGTACTCCTTCCACATCCTTGTAAATCCCTACACTTACTATCATAGAAACTGAGATAATAGATGATATCCATACCAGTATCCATAACAAACTAGCCATTGATGTAGGATTTAAGGAAGCTTCATCACTGATTCACTTAAGGGCTTTTCTTTTCATCTCTCCTCTATGTCCTTTGGCTGAGACTATTTCACTCGAATCAACAACCTGAATGATGTCCCCTTTTCCTTCATAGACTTCCTCTCTCCTTGTGTAGTTTGGAAAAATTCCATAGCAGGAAGATGGGTCTTCTCCATAAGCCAAGCCAACATGTTTTCTTCTTCATATAAATTCTCTTTTTCATATAGATCTACCTCTGGATTGTCCAACAATTCTTCTTCCATACAAATACCAATTGTCTGCATCATGTTGGTATGTCTTTGGTTGTCTAGACCTCCTTCCAAAAATATCTCCTGCAACTCTTTTCCCTCTTGCTTTACCCACATTGTGTCCTTACCCCAGTCATGCAGCACATTGGCATGCCTTAACCAAGGTCTCCCAATCAGCAGGGGGAAACTTCCTTCTACCTGTGGCAACCTTAAGACAACAAAGTACAAGTTAAAGATGGTACCTTGTATCTCGATCAGGACAGTGGGGCTTATTCCTTTTTAAGCTGTCAAGTTCTTTCCTTAGCTGAATGACTGGGACTTCAAGTTCTGTAGGATATGATAAATTGGAAGAGCTTGCCCCATATTGATGCCCAATTTGCTCCAATCTTGTGGCTGTGTTAATAAATTCTTCTATTGTTGCTCTCGGTAATACTAACTCCTTTATTTTACACTGTATTGATATGGGAAGTGGTTTAGCCAGCCACTTCTTGATGAAAAAATCATGGGGAGGGTCTAGCAATTTTGCCATTAAATGCCTTGGCTCTGGTAACAAATTCTGGGACAGTCTCCCCATGACCTAGTCTTAGATTTTCTAATTTCTCAATAATGTTTTCAGTTGTGTTCCCTTGTTGGAATTGTGTCCTAAATGCTTCCTTCATCAAGTCCCATGTAGTGAAATGGTTGTCGGCAAACTAACTAAACCATTTGTCTGCTAGCCCTTCTAATGTTGCAGGGAGAAGGATAAAAAATGCATCTTCTCTTCCCATCAAACCCCTTGTCTTACATAAGGCTAAGAATCTCCTAATGTGCTCATCTAGGTCTTCTTGTCCTTTGAAGGATGGAAATTTGATATTCAATCTAGAAAGTAAAGTTTCCAAATCTACCTAGGCTCCCATATTTTTTACTGATGATGTCGATGAGAATGGACTGGTTGATCTTTGAATAACCTTCCTTCTTGTTGCTTTGCAAGGGACTCTCAAGGTTTGAGATCCGGTTATGATCATGAGCTTTTCATACTCCTCTTAGATTAAGAGAATTCCAATGGAAGAAAGATTACCTCTTAAGCCAGTATAGTACTGTCGGTATCCTTGCACTCTTCTACACTTTGCAAATATTACTTCTCCTATGCTCAAGTGTCCTTGTGGTCCCATCAAGCGTGCCAAATTTTGTTGGGGGATTCTTGTGCAAAAGGGACTTGAGTGTTTGTAGGAGAAGGAAGAAGGTAAGAAGAAAGATACAGACACCAAAAAATTCTGTAGATTGATTATAAATAGAGAAGTACAATAATGATATACATCACAATCCAAATACTGCAAAATCCCAAAGAGTACACAATCAACAAAGTTACAAAATACCCCAAGGTTCTTTCTATCGTCGACCTTCTCACCACTAGACCTCCACCTTCTCCAAGAGCTTGCACTTGTGCACACCTTGCACTCAAGCTTCCAATAGGGTGGAGGGATGTACACCTTCTGCCAATGCACACTCAGATTCAATGGGACCTTGTGACCTCTGACTGCCTTGCTTAGCACTCTTCTGCACACACCTAAGTCACACTTCTTGCACACTTTGCACTTGCTTCTCTGCGTCGCACACTCCTTGTATGTCTCTTCCTCTTCTCTCTCCTAGTGTAGACTATGCTCACCTTGCTTAGTCTAACCAAAGATAATGCATGCCTTGAGTTGAGTTTTGGTTCACGTATGCTCCCAACTGATAGAGTATATTGGTGCTCCCTTTGATGTCCCAAGATTGTCTCCAAATGTGGGCAGCCAACGATTCCCTGTTTTGTCTTGTAGTGACTTTAGACTAAAACAAAAATTTTAATTGGGGGGCCATACTTTCACTTTTGCGTATGCTTTTGCTTCACATACCTTCACTTTTGATTTCAATTCTTTAATATGTGTACCTAAGGGAGGGTTCACCTAAACCTTCCAAACACTTTAAAAACTCTTTGCACCTTAGAGAATTCAGAAAGACAATCTGCAACCTGCATCCACT